>JBBKCR010070542.1:0-10127 GCA_037577295.1 Ladigesia roloffi | reverse complement strand
ACACATTTCTCAGACCGTGGTATCGGTCCACGGTATTGGGGGACTTTTAACGAATACGAGTACTTTAGAAAATGCGGTATCGGGGCCGATACCCGATACCGGTATCGGTGCATCCCTAACTCTATGAGTGCATAATCAGGTTTGGGATTTAAGTTAAGAGATCTCAGTATGATCAGATGACCTTAAACAACACCTTCAGTCAGTCAAATAGACCAAATGTGCCAGACTGTTAATGACTGTGATTTGTTAGAATTCTCACAGAATATTTATTAGTCAATCCACTCACACCACATAATGGACATTCCTGTAGTCTTTTAGAAGGACGTGTTTGTGGTGTGTGTGTGTGTGTGTTGGGGGGGTTCCAAGAAAAGGCATTGCTGCAGTTAAGATTAACAACTGAATTTTTCTGTACGCACAAAGCTTTTAAAGTGGAGTTAAAGTTAGAATGAGAAATCTCAGCTGATAATTTGGAGCCTCTTTTATAGAGCTGGTGTCAGCACCAGCTGTGAGGCATTAAACAAGTGGGCCTATTCAAATATGTACAGCAGAACTGAGTCCTCTCCAACGGATGTGCGAGAGGCGGCGACTCTCCATCAGCATCCATTTGAAAGTTTTATCTGATTTAAGATTCGCTTCAAATCGTCAAACTACGCACTTCGGCTAAGAAAGGGTCAAAAAGGCTTTTCTATGACGCCATAGAATAAAATCTTTCTTGGTTCCCCAAAGACCCAAATTCGCAAGTGTACAAAACTGTAAAAACCTTCATTTAATTTAAAGATTTTAAAAAATATATATGCAGCATTTTATCTTGACCACTTAATTTTTATAACATAAGTATAAAACAGTTTATTATTCTGTTCATGAAGTTCTGATAGGCCCATCTGTGTTAAATAAAAATTTAAGTTTAAATTCTGTGGTAATACTTTGTTTTTTTGTAATACTAGAATCTACATCATGTGGAAGTTTTTATTTTATTTTATTTTATTTTATTATTAGTAATTTACAATAAATGATTCTGTGAAGAACCAGACACTATAAGGATATTTTGGGAACCAAAAATGGCTACTCGGTTCAAAATGATTACAAAGTAAGAAGTCTAAATAACATAAAATGGAACTTTCTGTAGCAAAACAAATATTTTGGAGGTTAGATTTCTCAGAAAACTTTCAGTAGAATACGTTTCAGAAGCTACTCTTTACTTTGTCTTTCACATGGTCCATAAATGCAAATGCAGTTGCAAATACATCCTGTTTTGAATGTACTGTTTACATGATGTCACTATGGGGAACGTTAGTTAACATCCTCCCCTTCGCTCTGAAGTTATATTTTTGAATAAAATCTGCTAATCAGTTAAATAACATGTAAATAACATGGACAAATGTAATATGGAAAATGTAGGAAAAGGCCTTTTGATAAAAGTAACTTTTCTAGTTGGTTTCAAACTCAGAATTATAATCTAATAGTACATTAACCGAACAATTGTTCATATTTTGCAATATTATGAAGAAATGTTAATTGATTTTTAAAATAATTGGATTTGAACAAATGTTTTTACATTTATAGTTAAAATGTTAGATCATCTTGACAGTGATATGGCATCACACGATGGACGTTTCATGGATCTTTATATTGATAAATGCATAATTTGATGAAATAACTCACAAATGAATGCTGATGGCGTCGAAGCCTATTGCTTTTTCGTTGGAAAGGACTCTGTTATGCATTTGAATGGGCCCACTTGTTTAATGGCTCACAGCTGGTGCTGACAGCCACTCTGTAAAAGAGGCTCTGAATGATCCGCTGTACTTTATAAATCTAACTTTAACTCCACTTTTGAAGCTTTGTGCATGTTAAAACTAAAAAAAATCTGTTATTCTTTACTACAGCGATCGCCCTCACACACACGCACATACACACACCATAATATACATACACACTCTCTAATAGAGCACAGGAATACCCATTATATAATGTGAACAGATTGACTAAGAAATATTCTGTGAGAATTCTAACAAATCAGAGCCATTAACAGTCTGGCACATTTTGTAGTTTGTACATTTGATTGACTGAAGATGCTGCTTAAGGTCATCTGACTGGGCAGGAGCATTTATAAACTGTCCAAAATCTGATCGTACTTGTCAGGGTGTGGGATATTTTTCCTGTGGCTAGATTTGCAAGGCTTATTTAAGATTAAAAATGGGCTTATGGCAACTGTTAAATGGTTAAATTCCTAATTTTAGGGGAAATTACACATTAAACCTAGGCACAGTTTTTAAATTAAAAACCAATAGCCAAAATAAACAGAATAATATACAGTATGTTTAAATACAATAAAGAAAGTTTTTAAAAAGCCTCAATGAACAAAGTATGACTATTTCAAAATACTGAAGATCTCTCACAAGACCTCCACCAGTCACAACTTCAAATAAATCCATTTAAAACTTAAGAACATACAGAGGATATATGGAATATGTGGCCAAAAGTTTACAGACACTTGCTTATCCTCTCCTTCTCCTCTGGGACGATGTTACACTAGATGCCAGAACATTGAGGGCATCGGTGTATAGAGAATTATATAGATTATTTGTATGGAGGATATATGGAATATATGAACAAATGTTTGCAAGCACTAGATGTTGGAATATTGTTGTAAGGATCTGGTTTCATTTAACCACTCAGGATATTGGTGTTGGTTGAATAGCTCTGAAAAATCCAGTACATTGTAAAGATTGTAAAATCAAGTCAAATTTATATAGCATTTTTACAGCTGATATAGTCGCAAAGCAGTTTCACAGACTACGCATCCAAGTGTAAAGCCACAAAGAGGAAAACACCCTAAAGCTGGAGGGAGAAACCTCAGGAAAACCCTAGACTCCGATAATTTATGCTGTTTTTTGTAATTCTAGAAAAAAAAATATCTCCATGTGATGAATAACAATGTATGAGAGTTTAAGTGATGGACAGTGTAGTTGTAAATGTATTAGAGAGTATAAGCACACAGAATCATCCACTGATGACCAGTACAGTCTATAGTTAGTCAGAGTCTATAATTAGTAGCATCAGCTCCCACTGCAGTCTGGATGGAGCTCCATCACGCCATAGGACGCAGCTCCACTGGCAACATGACCAGGGGAGCTTTATAGCCTTCTAGCTGATGCTTTTCACGGTTCTTTCTATTGGTCTATACTTTCCTATACTGATTATTTAAGTGTGTGTGTGTGTGTGTGCCTGTGTGTACAACTGAACATGTCTGCCATGGGTGACCCTTAAAATAGCAGCCTATCAGAAGTATCTAAATATCTTTGGACACAACATCATGTCAAATGATGCCTGACCACGACACCAACAGTGAGTTTAATATGGAGATGGTCCTCACCTGCAGCTATAAAACTCCCAGTCTTCTTGGGACTTTTTCCACAAAATATTCGAGTTTCTGTGGGAATTTATGCTCATTCATTTTGGAGAGCATTTATGAGGTCAGGCACTGATGTTGGACGACTCGCAATCGCCGTTATAGTTCATCCCAAAGGTATTGCAAGGAGTTGAGTTCAGGGCTCTGTGTGGGCCAGTTTTGGTCTAGAAAACAGGTGTGTCCCAAAACTTTAGTCCATATAGTGCAATTTTAACTATTTGTTTAAGCTGCGTGTGCATCTGTTTACTGTTAAGCAAAGCGCTCCAGCAGAAACAATGAAAACAAAAAGAACACCCGAACTTTTGGGCTACAGATACTTTCACAGGACAGAGATGATACACAGAGGAACAAACAAGCAAAGGCTATAAAGGTATGTTATTTTCCCAAGGGTCTCTTTCGTGGCTGGTTCACCGCAGTGTCATTAACGACTTGTTAACGACTCCTAGCATTTCAACTCTAACTGTTACATCCTTCTCTAAAAGAGATGTGAAGGCCATGTGATCTGCACTTATTTTTAATGAGATTCCTAGCCACCTAGTTACTCAATCTGAAGGCCATGTGTTTGATTCCCAGGATTGCTAGCGGCACCACTGGGGCTCCCTTGATGAAGGTACTGTCTGCACACACTACTCCCTGGGTGCTCTGTTCCTGGCTTCCCACGACGTCACCCAGTGAATAGGTTTAACACAGAGAAAGAAGTTCACACTGTGTGATGTGGGCCACTTCACAGGTTGCCTTGACTGTGACCGGGGAAGTGATATTTAGAGGATAAATCCAGAAAACAGTTAATAAAAGACATACTGGACAGTCAGGAAAAAGAAAATGAGAGAAATCATAAAAACTACAGAGTGCATAAGTGCAGAATGTTTCAATGTTTTACGTTTGGAGTAGAAGTGGAGCTTCTCGGCCCAGTGATCTGTGGCCGTATCCTGATTGGCTGTGTCTACTGTGGGAACGGACGGAGGAAATGATGCTCTAATGGGCCTCTAATTACAGGGTCCTGTTCGACTCATTGGGCAGAATCGATTCTAATGAACTATGATTCAGTAGAACCGACTCCATACTGTGAGACATTTTCAAGAATTGTCCTGTGGTATTTTACGATTATACGTGACTGAATGTTGTGTATGAAAAAAATGTATAAGACCAGTACTTTTATTATTGGCACAGACGATAGAGTGAGTGATTTAAGAGCTTACATGCATAACAATGCTTTAAATTGCAGTAGCACTTACTAAAATGAGATAAGATGAGAAAGAACGTTATGTGGCTGGAAAGAAAATTATTGTGTCATTAACATGCTCAGTGCTACAATAAGGATAATAAGACAACAAATAAAAAGTTTGACAATAAACAATATGGCAACACAATGGCTGGATCATTAGCGTAACATAGCAGTGTAACATGGACAGTGATGCATGTAAAGATATAGAATGACTTATTAAAGAGACGTTGTGTTAATGCAATAAAAAGTAATGCAATAAAATATTATAATAATGCAAGATTAAAAGGCAATTTTGAAACATACCGTTATGTTAACAAATAAATGTATTGAAAGCATTACTATTCAGCACACAGACAGCAACTTGTATTTAATATTTACTAAGATTTATAATTGATGTTGTTCGCAGAGTCGGCTTTTCCCAAAACCTACATTGTAATTATGTAAATGTCTTATATACTACTGACCTCTACTAGTAACATACTCCTAACCACCATTTGGGTAATTAGTAATTCACTTAACTGTGTTACTTATCTATACTATTACTATTTAGCATCTGTTTATAAAGTATAGTGTATTATATATAGATTATTTTCTACGGATTTGTAAGTATATTTAGTTAGGCAAGTTACGTTCCTTTTAATTAAACTAATTAATTAAATTAATTAAATGAATTATTGGTAACAGATGTTGGTAAGAAGTACACTATATAACTAAATGCATGTTCATCTTTGCACATCTCTGCTGCTCTAGAGTACAATAGAATCCAATTGCACTGAACGTTGTTTTGTCTCATCTCGTTTAGCTATATTGTTGATCTCTTGTTGTTCTGTACTGCATTTCTATTCATTTTATTAACACTAAGTCACTACTGATCCTACAAACATTTTCAAAACAGCAGTGCCAGTATAACAATTTATCGTATTACAATATTCTGTAATTGTGTTGCACATTTTTATTGTTTAGTGTCTATTTTAAAAATAAACTACTCTGTTACCTTATTTTATTCTCTTTTGCGCTGAGCATGCTAACGACAAAAGAATGTTCCTCGGGATAAATTGAGTTCGTTATTGTTCCATTGTATCTTATCTTCATTCAACTCGTCCCGGTCTTATCTGGTGAATCGGCTCGACTGGTTTATGTAAATGAGTCGGTTCATTTGAGCCGATTCGTCAGGGAGTCAGACTTCACTACTAGAAGGAGGAGGAGGAGGGGGAGAAGGAGGGGGAGGAGTGTAGCCCTCACACTGGAGCAGATCTGTCTAGGCAGTAAAGCAACCTTTTCTCGGAGTGTGTGAACTTCATGGAGGTCGAAGGACGCTGTTCGCGACTGTAGCCCTTGACTTTACCTGTCCGGACCTTCCGAAGCGGCTCAGCCCGTGTGTGTGTCTCCAGAGGAATGGCAGATGAGTAGCTCCAGAAATAACTCGGACTCTTCTTTTTAAAGCACTTCGTGGATTCCCGGTGGCTCTGCATGCGAGGTGAGGCTCTGTCCGTGTCTCTGAACTCGGTCTGTGTTTATCTGTGCGTCCTTACGGGAGAGCCGGCTCGGTTCGGCTGCTGCGTTTACAGTCGGGACGGCGCGTCTGTCTGTCTGTCTGACTGTCTGACCGCCCGACGCCCTGTCCGTCTGTCCGCATGACCTGAGAACTTTTACTGCTCTGTCTCTGTGTGAAGACTAAGTCTGGCACTTAGAAGTGGATATCGTCGTTGTTATTATTATAACAACATCAACAATAATGATGATGATAATAATAATAATGATAATACTACTACTAATAATAACATGTAAGTAATAATAGCAATATCTAAGTGTTAAGGATAATAATACTGAACATTATATGTATTGTTATTGTTATTAATATATTCACTTATACCTGCAAAACATCTATTGTTGGTAATACTAATAACAATAAAAACAGTACTAATAATGACAACCTGTAAGTGCTAATAATAATAATACAGAGTGATAATTGCTGTTGTTTTTATTAGTATTATTGTTATTGTTGTTCTTATAAAACAAGACCAATAGTGAATACAAATAACTACTGCAAGCATGCATGTAAAGACTGCAAAGTCAATGGCTGCTTGAAAAAGGTGAACAGAATCAGGTGAAGAATTCCAGATTTTGTGGAAGTTAAGAGAAAACTGTTTCGGTGCTGATGATAAGGGTTTGTTGTCGAAACTGAGGCATGTTGGGAAAGCTTGACCTAAAGGTCCCGTGTGGAAAATGGCCTGTCAGATACTCTGTAATGCAGGAAGGTGCCAAATCATTTTAAGCAGCTTTAATACTACCCTTCTTTTTGCATTGGTATAGATTGTAGAGATGATTTGGCAGATTTTTTTGGCTTGACCCTGTCAGAGTAAACCCCACAGCACTGGTCAGTCTTGTTTTAGTCTTTAAAACTGCAGGGCTTTGGCACCGGTGGCACCTTCACGGATGTGGTTTTGCTGATGTTTGCAGACAGCATGCAGTATGTCGGTGCGAGCCGCCCGTCCATTGGCACCTAGTTATTGAGGCATTGTCATGCGGGCCGGGCTGCAGGTTCGAGCCTCAGCTGGGTGACGTGCTTCCATCAGCCCCATGCTGGGCACTCCGCATTACAAAAGCTTCAACCTGGGGGGAGAAGGACAGGAGGAGACACACATGCACACTTCATTCATCCCTTAACACTTTCATTTCAAGGTGTTGCTACATGTTATTTGCTTCTATTTGTGAGTGTGGTGGAGGCTCTGCGCTGGAAGGAGCCTCAGAAGTGTTCATGTTGCTCATTATGTGGACATTCTGGGGAACAATTCAGATGTTGCTTTACATGATGTTGCCTAAAGTTTGCCTGACTTGTGGTTTAGGCTGGATCTTTTGGGAACCAAATCATGGTTTGGACCTGTAGTTCTTCAATTGCATTAGTTCTAAGTTGGGTTTGGTGTTTATCTTAAGGTTCTGTTGCACTCTGTTTTCTAGTAGATCGGTAATTGTGTCTGTCAGTCTGTTACAGAATAATACCTTCATGTGTTTAACATCTGTATGTTGCAGGGCTGGGCGATTTGACCTAAAATCAACATTGAACATTGAACATTTTAACTCCATTACGATTATTGAAAGATTATATTATATTATTTATTTATTTGTTTATTTTGCCTTCATAGTTCACTGACAAGTTTTGTACAGTAACTATGCTTCACATATTACAAGTGGGAGATTTTCGAATGAAAGGGTTATTACTTGATTTTTGCTAATGATTTAAGGAAACTCACTATCTACCATCTATGATTAATGTTTAAACATCAGTGTTGAACAGCTGAAAGAATACATAACTTGCACTTTTGGAAACAACACACATTATTTCAATTATTTCAATGTGACTCAACAAATATTGAAATAATTGCATTCCCTTTAAATAAATTTTGATCGATTATAGCTTCTGAATGTTGATTTCGATTACTTTTCGATTAATTGCCCAGCCCTAGTATGTTGTATAATATGTTGAAATGGACAACAGTGTCACATTTAATAAAACACTCCGTAGTTATGAATGCAGTAATTCTTATTCAGTGTTTCACATGCCGCTCTGCTCTGAATCCAATTAAGCAGGACTAATTTTGCTCTCTGATTAAATGAACAGTTAGGTAGCGTTCCTTAAGTACTGCTGACAATGTCATCATTTATCGCAATGGGAACGGACGCAAGGATATGAAAGTGTGAGCAGGTGCTGATAAACACTTGAAAATGTTGTAACTGGCCACAGATCTACTTGGATAAGCATGAGGGAGATGACATTTATTTCTACTGAGTTACAAATGGCTGAGCATCACGTAACGGCGCCATAAGCACATCTCCGGATATCGCTTGGAATTCATTATAAGTCAAGTCTAATATCAGTCTGGAGATTTGTCAGTGTCAGTAAGGTTTCAGTATCATCATGTATCCTTAATGATGCAGCTACATGCATAAAACACATTCATGTTTCATTTGTAATTGAACACAGTCTGAGCTTCTGCATTCTGACTGTATATTTATACTGAACTTCTGTTGACCGTTTGTAAATATAAGGCCCACGATTACATTCCAGTACTCTATACTGTTTGTTTACTTTATTTGACTGCCGATGCAACAATATTTGGATGTTGGAAATGACCCTTGCTCTTAACTATATGTATATTTATATGAGTGTTTGTACTCTGTAAAATCTGGAACCACTTTGTCTTGTCTCACTATTTACATGTACATAACTAACGAATGTTATCATTTAACAATGATAAGTCCAGTCATATTATCCACCTCTAGACTATCATGTCCTGATCAGGGCTGTATAGGGGGAAATTTTATAGAAATGTACATTTTCTGTATAGGGAGAAACCTTTAAGAACTTTACACCTTATATTTTCACATTCAGTTTAGAAAGAGTGGTTTAAATCCTCATAGTGCTTTAATATTGTGTAAAGCGTTCGTTGTCACATCTAATACAAAGTTTTAAAAACACATGCCGCTCCATTGGCCTGTTTAAAAAAAAAAATATTTGCCTGCCATGGTCGTGTTACATTAAGGGCACTTACAAACACTTTGCATAGTGTGGTTTTGACTTCACCTCGTTCTCATGGCTCAAAAACCAGCCTAAAGTCAAAAGCCTCTTCGGGAAAAAAAGATATTTGCTTTTCAAGCCTTTACAGTCTGCTGGATTGTTTTGTGAGTGTGGGTCTTTTGTGAGGAGAGAATTGAAGATATTAGACTATATATTTGTCTGTTGTTAGTAGGTATTTGAGGGATATGTATTGAGTCGTTTCATGCGGTTGTAAAGGTTTTTCCTCTTTCTTTTTTTTATTTTTTTATTGCCCAGACAGGCCATTGTCCTCAGTCAAGCTTCACTGATCTGTTGTGGAGGGCTGGGCTGTGAGGAGGGCCTACACAGAGGAGCTCTCCCATAAACTCGCGCATTGTCTGCCTTTGTGATGCCGAGCCAGGTGTGTGTGCGTGTGTGCGCGCGTGTGCGTGTGTTCTGAGAAGGCTCTGGTCACAGGGATGTGTTCAGACAGGTTTTTCAGAGCAGAAAGAGGCTTGGCATCACAGATGAGTCCGATAGGCCTGGAGAGCGTGCGGTATCGGAAACGTGCAAATCACAGACACAGGCCACTCAGAAGACACGAGGAAAACCTGAGCAAAGGCCTTAAACTGCAGTCAGAGTGTCGATTCGACCAGCCAGATAAGTTTACAGAGCTGTTTCTGTGTACGTTAACATTTAAAAGAAGAAAAGGCTTGAATGTATGAGGCTGGTTTTATACACCTTCTCTTATTTCTAAGCATACTCTGGTGTCCAAAGGTGTAACAGAAAACACTTCTATGCTATTTTGCTTTCTTTTCTTATTTAATAAACTGTTTTTCATTTCATTAATGGGGCTTAAAATATAGTGCAGAATCTTGATGGTATCTTTATATATTAATTTCTAATGCAATATATATATGTGTGTATATATGTGTATATATGTGTGTGTATATATA
>JBBKCR010070521.1:0-10127 GCA_037577295.1 Ladigesia roloffi | reverse complement strand
TCTCACAGGGAGACCAGCTGGATGCTGAAACACTACTAGAAGTTCCTCAGAGCTCATTATTGCTGTTTAGTTTAAGAAAGAAGGAGAGATTTGTTTTTTTTTTTAAATGATAAACAATATGTTTATTCAGAAATTAGAAAAAAAATATTGTCAGCAGTTCTTAAAAATGAAGGTGAAGCTGTTCAGTTCAGTACTGCAACTAGAAAAGATAAAACCTGAGAAACTGAATATTTTCGTAGAGCTTTCTTATTTTTCCAGAGCTGTAGGTGCCACATAGGGCCAGCCAATTTTACATCAAACTCAAGATGAATTCACAGAATCCCCTCAGGGCGTGTTTACAGGGACTGCACTCTGAAGTTCTCCCTCTGCTGGTGTTTGAATTCTCTTCCCTGCTCCAGAGTTCGGGCAGCAGGTGCGAACAGAACCAGAACCAGAAACCTTTATTCATCCCGCAGGAAACTGTTATTTTTGCTGCCGGCAACATCACACTGACACAGAGAGACACAAGACACCAGTACAATGTAGAATAAAAGTAAGATACTATAATAAAATAAATAAAGGAGGTCTAATATAAGTCTAAATAGAATCTAATAAATATTCAAGTAAAATATGAATAAAAATAAAGCTCAGAGGAAAGAAAACAACCATAATATGAGTATAAGTAGTAATATTGCACATAAGATGTTACAGTAATTAAGTGATTTAGCACCATATAGAGGACAGCATATGATATTGCACATAATATTTGGAGCATTAAAAGAATAATGTAGAGTGTTGCACCAGTGGTGTAACAACATAGTCATGGGCCCGGGTGCGAAAATTCGTTTCAAATTTGTCCCGAGGATGTTTTAGCTCCGATACATGCAATACACATTAAGGGCGACTACAATCCTCTCTGCACAGAACCAGAAGCACAGAGGGAGATTATATAGATGGTAACTATAAATATAAAATACTGAACTATGTGTGTGCTGCTGTAATTTCTGCAGCAAAACGAAACAGCCCGAGATTTTGCATCTTTTGGCTGAAGGTGCTTCACGGCAGCCATGTGTCTCCGCTCAGCTCCGCCCCCTTTTTACTGGAGCTTTCTGCAAACCTATAGATCTGGATTACACACGCTTTTATTTGATGGTTGGATTTTTAATGATTTTTAAGTTTGTTTGTTTGTTTGTTTGTTTTAAGTAGGTGGTTCTAGGGTAGTGACGGGCCTCGAGAGATCTGATATAGTTACACCACTGTGTTGCACATAGGCTGCTGCACATTAATGCCCATAGTCTTTCACACGGGAATCATATTTTAATTCATTATAAATAAACAGAGAGTAGCAGCAGCAGGCTATTGCACAGATGATTGTGTGTGTGTGTGTGTGTGTGTGTGTGTGAGAGAGAGAGAGAGACTAAGAGAGTAGTTATAGAGTCTGATGGATGTGTGTGCGTGTGTGTGTGAGTGATTGAGGGAAAAATTATAGAGTCTGATGAATGTGTGTGTGTGTGTGTGTGTGTGTGTGACGGAGGGATGAGTTGTAGAGTCAGATGGATTTGTGTGTGTGTGTGTGTGTGTGTGTGTGAGAGAGAGAGAGAGACCAAGAGAGTAGCTATAGAGTCAGATGGATTTGTGTGTGTGTGTGTGTGAGAGAGAGATAGAGACTAAGAGAGTAGTTATAGAGTCAGATGGATTTGTGTGTGTGTGTGTGTGTGTGTGTGTGTGACCTCCTGGCTGTACAAACATAGATGTAATGCTCTTTAAACCAATTCATAAAAACGGCTACATTTGTACCATTTATAGCCTATAACCAAATTGTATCATCCTGGTGTCGTAGGGTAAAGGACATGTCTTTAAAGGCAACCCACGTCTTCAGTTCTCGCCCCACAGGACATGTCTACTTAAAGATGTCTATATAGCAAATAACAAACCACCATTCCATATTTACGGTATCCGCAGTCCTGCCATGTACTGAACACAATGTGAGGACAAACTTGAGTGTGCTACTCCAGTCTTTTTTCAGATCTTATTTGGAGTGTTTCTGAAACAGGTCCTCAAAGCCCCCCAGACAATCCACATTATTGTAATTTGGGCTGGCGCCAAATTGTGGCCTATCTAGAGAGTCCTGAGGATTAGTTTGAGAACCACTGCCTCAGAGGATCTTCACTCCAGGCTGTGCATTAGAGAGCTTTTTCTTTTTTCCCATGAAAGACGAAGACCAGATCAAAAGCAATACTTGTGTCACGGGCGCCCAAATATCAAGTGGATTGAATTGCATCCACAGGAACTCAGCAGATGAGTGGTATGGTCATTTTCAGCTACGGTCCATCTCCAAACAGTACTCGATCTTGTTTGACCTTCGATGTCCTGTTTGGTTTCCTGAGAAATGTTCAGCAGGTCTCAGTACAGACTTCACCTTATCACTAATCATGACGGAGCCAGGTAGAATGTGAAGGCTCCTTTTAACGAAGATCGAGTCAAGAAGTTTGCTAGAAATTGTGCCAGATAAGTGAATACAGAAATATCTGTATGTATATACACAATAGTTATGAGATGTTTGGCACAACTGGTGCTTCTTACTTGGGGAGGCCAAAGAAACTGAACAGTTTAGAGCTGCACACTGAAACAGTGGGTTCGGTATCTGGAGGGATGCACTCTGTAAATCTGGCACTTCACTGGACTAAAAGGATGAAGCGGTGAGTGGAGTGATGACGTGAGTGTGCTCGGGTCAGGAACACTGAGTGAAATGTGAGTGCAGACCAGCAGGGTTCTGGGGAAGGGGCACAATCGTGCTCGGCTCGGTACAAGGAAACCGGACCTAGTGTGAGTATGCCATTAGTATTCTCAGTTCGGTTTTAGTGCCTGAATCAAAGCTGATTTTTGCCTGTTTATTCAAGAGAAGACATTCTTCTGGTGCCCCCTTCGCGACAGTCCTTTGAAAAGGGGCTCATGATGACCTACTCTTTTAAAATAGAGCCACTCCTCCGGGCCACACCGCAGTGTATGGGAGGATATCTGACAAAAAATAAAGATTTACAGCTTCTTTGGTCTACAGTCACTACTGCTAATCTCACCAATGCCTTCATGTGCCATTTATTTGGTACTGCTGATGCTTTGGCTGGGTCTCTTATGAATTTATGTGTGATTTTCACAATCAAGCTCTCCAGGCCCACTGTCGGAATTTGCAACAGAAATTACACAAATTAAACACCTAGAAATAACACTAGACCCGGCTGACCTGGAAGATAATGGCCCGCTGACAAAAAGGACATAACATCACACAAACTGGCTCATTCAAAAAGCAAAGGCACTAGAATACAAATCCACACAGATACGCAGTGTTTAAAGCAGCTGTATGCTGAAGTAAAAGAGAGAAAGAAGTCATTCTCCAGAGAAATGCTGGAACATCTGACAGAGGAGAGGAATCTTATCTGCTAAATGATGAGCAGTTTAGGAAATCACTGTGAAGAATGCAATTAAAACGTCCAAAGGAGCTGTAAAATCAGGGAGAGCATCTGTTCGGCGCAAGGGAAAAACGGTCTCAGAAGTGGTTTCTTACATCTCTTACATTTCAAAGAGCATAGGAAGAAACCAGATTAAGACTAAGAAATTAGGACTAAAGACATTAAGGGCCTGATTTTCACGGTCAGTCGCGCATTGTCCAGCTCCAAAACTGAGAGCAGGGTGAAGAGCCTTTTTTTAAAGAGTAAATAATCATCTACTTTATTATTATATATTCATATATTTACATTCTATGCCTGTCATGTATCTGTGTGTATTTACGACTATGATCTCATTTGTCAAGTTTATACTTCTTTTAAACACGTTTTCCATAGGGTTTATTTTGTGGTTTGAGGGTGGAGGAGGTATAAAGAATTGTATTTTGCATTTTCAGTTTGTTTTCATACAGTTTTTCATTTTGTTTTACATTTAAAAAAAAAAAAACATTCTTGTTGGATAGGATGTGTGTGGGGGGAAAACAGGAGCTCAGATAAGGATCCAGCTCCAAAAGATCCATCTGTCACCCATTAGAGTTAATTTGTCTCTGCACTGTGGAATAAATCTGGACAACGCTAGCTGTTCACAGGCTTGTGTTTTTATGAATGTCATAATTGGAAAGAGGTGTATTGTTTGTTATTGCTTAATGGACAATCAGATTTATGATCAGCTGTCGCCTCTGAATGTGGTGGGTTTTTGAGGCTATGCGCTTACTAGTTTGTTCTGCAAGTGTTTTACAGTGTGACTGTATAAAATGATCAACCATGTGAGTAAAACCACCAGTCTGATTTTATATAAGCTCTCCTCACACCTCCCAAACAGCTCTGACACATCAAGGTTTTGGACTACACAAGTCTGGTACCTAGATGTTGGCAGCTGGTTTCCCTGTGATCAGGAGGTTGTGGGCTTGAATCCCAGGATTGCTAGCGGCATCACTGAGGTATCACTGAGCAAGGAATCTTCCCCCACTGCTCCCCCTCCAAGTGAAGCCCACCATTTCACTTGGATTTCAAATTGTTCACACTGTGTGCTGTGATGTGTTCATGTGTCATATCCGCAGGATAGGTTTGTCCAGTACATCCCACAGATGCTTAATCACATTAAGATTTGGTGAATTTTCTGACCAATTCAACATCTCTGTCATGTTCTTTAAACCAGGTAGCAGGTCACTCTCTACTCAATGATGATTGTCATTGGTGTTCCACAGGGCTCAGTTCTTGGACCACTTCTAATTTCTTTATATAGCAATCCTCTTGAATATAATGCCCTCACATGGTTTTCCTTTCATTTTTATGCAGGTGAAGCTCAACTTATTCACTTTTTCCCCTCCAGTGATGTCTGCTTTTAATAAGCTGCTTAAATCCTAGTAGTAAAGGTGTCTTAAATGTTCATTTGCCAAGCGGCTGCAATTTAAGCTTTTTATCATGTTCACTTGCAACAATACGTGGAACCAAACATTGTGAGGTCAAAGATGTTGCCTTTATGAAGGTTGGGAAAATTTGCAGCTGTTACCATTTTTGTCCAAAAATTGATGGGATATAACACCTCCCTTTATAATGATACTTAATAGGGATGAGCCAGATGCTCGGCTGAAACGAGTATCCAGTATGGATTAAGCACTTTTGACGAGTAAGAGTATCATATGAGTATTACGAGCCAATATCTGTGCTCGGATTTAATAAAAATTCTTATTGGGTAGCTGACGGTGTCTGAGGGAGAGACAGAGACAGAGAGAGAGCGCACTGTTCTATCACAGAACACAGTCACTCGGGTTCGTGGGATTTTCCGTTAACGTTTAGGGTTTCTTCAGCTTCAGGTTTGTTGTTTTACTGGTTTGTAGTACTTACTTATTAACCAGTAGAGTTTTGGTAAACGTGGGGTTTGTTCAGATGTGGTGCTGGACTGTGACTTGTGTCTCCGCCTGTCTGAGATTTTTTTCTTTTTTAAACCGTCTGCAGGCTCTAACCAGTTTTTTTACTTTCACGCAGTGTCTGACACTTTCTTGCTGTATTTCATGAAAAAAATTTAATAAGGAAGTAGTGGTGTAAAACTATATTACAAATTCATTAGCTAAACACACACACACACCCAAACACACACTCTCTCTCTCCCTTTATCTGCTGGTCATCAGAGTTTTTTTTTAAACCGTCTGCTGGCTCTAAACAGTTTTTTTACATCACGCAATGAGCGACACATTCTTGGTGTATTTTATATGAAAAAAATTAAAATAGATGTGGCATAAATAATATTATGAATTAAGCTACGCACACAAACACACTCACACACTCACACATACCTGGTGTGGAAAAAAAACAAAAATAAATAAATCACAATTTAGCCCAACCCGGTGTAATTACTGATACAGATACAGATAATTCATCTGTTTAACAGATACAGATACAGATGCAGATAATGCTGTACTCGCTCATCCCTAATACTTTCAATGATGCAGGTATTTCTCTCACTCGTGCTCGCAAGAGTGCACATGAATGCCTATTAGCCTTAGCAGACTTGCTAATGCGAGAAAAGCCTGAAAATTGAAAATATTCCTAATATGATGTGCGGACTGGGTCCAGAATGACTTGTGGTTCGGTCGGGATAATGACTGGGGTCCGGACTTTGGGAAGTGCTGGTATATGGTTGTGTTGTTTCATATAATACACTTGATTGCATTTTAAGAGTTTGGGTGGTTGTTTCTTACCATATAGATCTGCTAACAGTATTTCTGCTATATATATTTCTGTTTAAAGGAGGTTTATTATGATGGCTTTGTTTGACCAGATTGGTTTTTAGCATGCTCATCGTGTGAGGGGGTTGTTGGTGTAAGAGACTATAAATAGATAAACAATCTGACAGGTGTTATATGTGTGCCAGTATTAGAGTTGCACAATGTTTTAAGAGCTTAAACTTCAAAGCAGTGCCATATTTTGGGGTACTGTTCCAGTTAAATACACAATCAAGAAACCCTCTCAAAAGAGTATAATTCAAACACTGTGTGGGTGTTTATATTTTCCAAAAGTGTACATCAAACATTAAAATTCTTCACACATAGTGTTAAATACATTTTCTATGTTTTTTATGGTAATTTGCAGCCCAAAGTGTAAACAAAATCAATCATTAAAAAGGCTAAAAAAATGGAAGAAACTCTAATGAAAAAATAAAGCTTAAAAATATTAGCATATCAACTTAGTATTCTTATATTTAAGTGCTGCAGTAAGCTGGCGCCCCACTGGGGGGGAGGCCCCACCTCGCAAGATTTAGCAGTTACAGAAAATGAATATTTAAGTGGAGGCTTTAAGAAGTGGCTTGCTCTTAACAGCAGATTGATTTTCTCTCACAGCTTCAGGTTGAAATTCATTTTCAAAGTCATTGCGCCTCCTTCTCCGTGGCATTAAAAACATTTGCTTTATGGTTTGTTCATGTTAAATTGCTTGAAGGTGTTAATTTGCATGGTCTCCTATCTTATGTTTGCACTCTAGGGTGAGATGCTTATTCACGAAGTTGGGCGCATTAAAACACAACCCAGCCTCTTTGGCAGATGAGATGCAGAACCAGGAATTTAATGGACAGAGCATGTTTAATTCTGGGATCACAAAACAGGGATTAAAATACACACACACAAACACAAACACAGTGAAAAGAGCAAAGGAAGAGAACCAGACCGAAAGCCTGGTCCAAACCAGACTGAGAACCTGGCCCAAACTGGACCGAGAGCCTGGCCCAAACCAGACCGAGTGCCTGGCCCAAACCTGAGCGTGAGCCTGGCCCAAACTGGACCGAGAGCCTGGTCCAAACCAGACTGAGTGCCTGGCCCAAACCAGACTGAGTGCCTGGCCCAAACCAGACTGAGAGCCTGGCCCAAACCAGACCACGAGCTTGGCCCAAACCACAAGCCTAACCCAAACCATACCGCAAGCCTAACTCAAACCAGGCTAAGAGCCTGTCCAAAACCAGGCCACGAGCTTGGCCCAAACCACACCGAGAGCCTGGCCCAAACCAGACCATGACTCTGGCAGAGGAAGAGAACTGGAACACAAGCCTGAACTGGTCAACATAGGCTCTGTAAAAAAATCAAGCTGCACCTCAAAAAGAACACAGATAAAGTTAATATTGACAGTTAAACAGAGACTAACAATTTGAAAGAACAGAATGTAAATCCAGGCTCGGTATTCCTGTTGCAGGAGCAGGGTGGAAGTGGTGAGGTTGTGACCAAGCTTTGTTTTTGTGTAAAAATCTGTAGATTTGGAGACTGTCTCAGCAGCTTTAGGCCTGTCCCTTTGTCTCCAATGTTATTTTCAGAATTATTTTCCTTTTAACGGCCCACTCATTCTCCTTTTATGGTTCTCTATTCACTCCTTTCTCTGTTCTCTGATTCCCTCTGCTTATTTAACCCTTCTCTCTCCTTCCACCCATTGTGCCCTGCTTTGATCCTTTCACCTTTTTCTTTGTCCCTTCGAACTCGTTCTCACTTCTATTTATATGGTGTCTCTTTGTCTTTTTCTCTCAGGAAAAGTTTAATTACTGAATGGATGAATTATCATTGTGATGAGTGATTTTTTAATTTTATTTTGTTTTTCCCACACAAGCCTGTGAATTATTCACAATTAGAAAAATTAACACACCAATTTTTATCTTAAGTTCAAGCTTGCTGGATAACACAAGCCTGCATAATGTTACCTACAATTATTTTTAAAATTACTAAAATGTCATTAGTTTATAATAATTGCTGCTGGTTTAACAAGTTCTAATTAGCATCAGACAACCAGAAAGGCTACAGATGGATGAGATAAACCTTTATTAGTCCCACAAGTGACAAAATGCATCGTCACAGCAGAAAGTGGAGAGAAATAGAAAAAAAGGTCTTCAGGGGCCCCTGCACTCCTGAGCCTCTCCAACAGGTGCAGCCTGATTTGCCCTTTTCGGTAGAGAGCATTTGAGTTGTGAGTCCAGTTCAGTTTATAGTTCAGATGAACACTGATGTACCTGTAATTCTCTACAGCCTCAGTGTCCAGGCTCTGGATGCTCAGAGGTTGCAGTGGAGGATGTTTGTGCCTGTGGATGTTGACCACCAGGTCCTTGCTTTTTCCAGTGTTGATCTAGAGGTAGTGCTGCTGGCAGGGTCAGTTCTCCGTACTCCCTGTCAGCCCCATCAGCCATGATCAGAATAACGGCACTATAAATGAACAGCATTATTAACGGCGATACTTTTTTCAGTAACAAGTAATTAAGCCAACTACTGTTTCCCCACTTACAACACCGTTACTGAAAATAAAATACGCATTAATATAACTGAGAACAGTGAACCGAGCAGCCTCTCTCTCAGCCATAAGACCTCTCTTTCTCTGGGATGTGTGTGTGTTCGTGTGTGTTCGGGGCCGGGGCGGGACACATAACCAGTGATGATGATTGGTGTGTCTGTACACGTGGTGTAACTGATTGGCTTAGATTTAGTACATTTCCATGGTTTGCCAGACAGAGGCAGAGTAGTGCAGGTGTTCACACACAAGCACGCACACGGTCAGCCGCACACACACCAACATCCAGGAAACGCAACCAGTTCAAAGGCAGCTTCTGCAAACTGGAAGTTTAAGCTTTACTTGTCACATCGGCTACATGGAGGAGTCCCGAGTAGGTGAATGACGAGATGCCAATGCGAGGTTGTAGGAGGAGGCTTGGGGCCGTCTGATGCTGGAGAAGGAGACGGGGCGCCGTCTGACGCTGGAGAAGGGGCGCCGTCCGACGCTGGAGAAGGAGATAGGGTGCCGTCCGACGCCGGAGGAGGAGACAGGGCACCGTCTGACGCTGGGGGAGGAGACAGGGCACCGTCCGACGCCGGAGGAGGAGATGGGCCGTCGTCCGATGGTGGAGGAGGAGACGGGGTGGAGCAGGAGCAGAGGGACCCGACCCTGGCTGCGGGTCTGGAGCAGGAGCTGAGGGACCCGAACCTGGTTGCGGGTCTGGAGCAGGAGCTGATGGACCTGAACCTGGTTGCGGGTCTGGAGCAGGAGCTGAGGTACCGACCCTGGTTGTGGGTCTGGAGCAGGAGCTGACTGACCCGACCCTGGTTGCGAAAATGAAACCTGAGCTGGAGGGCAAAAAGCAGAGATAGAGGGAGGGCAAGAACTGTGGTGTGAGAGCAAGGGAGAACCAGAGAAAGGAAAGGAGTGTGGCTCAGAGAAATAGAGGGGTTCGTAGGAAGAACGCGAGCTCAATAGAGAGGGAAATCCGCAGGAAGAGCGCAAACTCAAGTGAGAGAGAGAGTTGGAAGAAGAGCAGGAACTCGCGAGAGAAAGAGAGTCGGTGGAAGAGCGTAAGAGAGAAAGAGAGAGAGGATTGGAGGGTCTTTCTGCGAGTCTGGGATGAGTGAGATCACGAGGGTAGAGTTCCACTATGCGGCTGAGTGCTATCAGGTCGTCTAGTGTCTCTGGCCGCATGCGGCCAACCAGGGGAAAGGTGACTCACCAGCAGAGTTTTCTCTACCAAAATCCGAGCGGGGGAGCACCAGGAGATGTAGTGGAGATAAAGTATTTATATTTACCTCTGAAAGACGACCGACTTGAGCTAGGATATGCAAATGCCGGAATCTCTGTGCTCTGTGTAAACGAGTGACGTATTCACGCAACAGATCACTTACGGCGTTTGCGTAA
>JBBKCR010070483.1:0-10128 GCA_037577295.1 Ladigesia roloffi | reverse complement strand
CCGCCTCGTCAAGGAGAGACCGCCTCGTCAAGGAGAGACCGCCTCGTCAAGGAGAGACCGCCTCGTCAAGGAGAGACTGCCTCGTCAAGGAGAGACCGCCTCTTTAAGGAGAGACCGCCTTT
The DNA here is from genome assembly GCA_037577295.1 of Ladigesia roloffi. Taxonomy (NCBI): domain Eukaryota; kingdom Metazoa; phylum Chordata; class Actinopteri; order Characiformes; family Alestidae; genus Ladigesia; species Ladigesia roloffi. Next base: position 10,006 of record JBBKCR010070483.1, on the reverse strand, counting down.
TCAAGGACTCGGTTCGCGTTTTTCAGTACGCTTTTCTACTTGGGTTTGATTGTTACATTCACACCCACCCAAACCAACCGCATCAAGTAGGAAAAACAACTTTAGCGCGATTTAACCCAACTAAAGCCCGCCATCATCTCTCACAGGTGAATGTATATAAGGAGACAGGCCAGAAGGTGTCAGAAGGCGGATGGGTGCACAGAATGCTCATGCATACCAAAAGGACAGAAAAAAATTATAAATTCCACTAATCAATTTCATAGCAACATAAATATTAATTGATAGATAGATGATCCCAGAACTGATTCTATCCCTCTAAAAGGATCAGAAAAAACGACAAAAAAATGTGGAACACAGACTCCGTACCTGGGGTCCGGTACTCCCACGGTGTGGCGTCTCATGGACAGATATCGCGCCATGGCCTCTGGACTCGGCTCCTCCCCTTCATCACTGTCTAATGCCATCGTCCCGTCAGGCTAAAGATGAACACATGAAAACAGTGGAGCGGGTGTGACTGTCCAATTCCATTCAAACACAGCAACACAATTTGTTTTGTATTTGTCAAAAATTTAGTTTTCCTAATCAAAAAAACAATGCTTGGTGTCTCCAACACTCGCACAAGCACACTTGCATTGTCTCACAGAGGTACTTCTAAAATATGTAATAATTTCATCCTATTAGTGAAAAACGATCCACTGTGTTAAAAATTCAATGCAAAAGTTTTTATCTGAAAGTAAAGTGGTGTCTAAAAGGAGGGGCGCACCTATTACTGTAGAACATTCAGTAATCTATGAAGATATCATTTATTCTAGAGGAGGACAAGCAGACAGGTGAACAAATATATATATATTTTTTTTTTTTGTTAAAGTCAGGGCCATCTCAGAAGCTGATGATATTTTACCACTTGACTGATCTACTGAGAAAATCGCAAAGATCAAACTGCAACTAAAAATGAAACATTGTATATTTAAATTAGGCAATGAAGAAATTACTTCTTAAATAAATGGTAGATTATACCAATTGGCGGGAATGTATATTACAGATAACTGGAGTGGGATATGAAGCGATTACCCCAATAACTTGAATAATTCCATTAAAAAAATAGTATTATTGTAAAAATTCTTTATATATTTTTTGTCCATCTTTGTTGTTATTAAATGTTTGATGCTTGTGATTTTTTACAATTAAAAGGCCCATATGCAACACTTCTACTGTGCTTATACACTTAAAACCTCACTTTAACAATTACACAGGCTGTGTTGTTTACTTTAATATGCACATGAGCTGTTTTCTGATTGGCTGTGCTGTGCTGCACTTCATTCAAAAAGCTGGTTTACATAGTAACTCAATTTGCTTAAATATCATGTGCAATACCGTCCTCCCTGTGGCATTTATCAACGCATCACAATCACTTACTAATGTAATATGTGCAATATCTAAACATTCTTTGTATTTTTTTTTCTTTTTATTAGCAAATCTTTATTTTTATTCAGATTATATTTCTTTTTTTTCTGGGTTTATTTTTTATTTAGACTCGTATTAGACTTCAGTTATTTATCCTAGTATAGTATGTTATCTTATTCTTAATTTACTTTATTCTTTAGTCTCGAGTCTGTCTGTGTCTGTGTCGTTTCTACTGGCTCCCTGTAAACGCTCGAATTAAAGTCAAGTCGACTCACCTCCACAATCTGGTTCTCTGGGTTTATGAGCTGAACGTGAGGCACAGTTATACTGACAGTGTTACCCTGATCCTGGGGGGAGAGGAGGAGGAGAAACAGGGGGAAAAGGGAGAAAAGGAGGAGAGAAATGGGGAGAGAAGGGACAAAAGAAAAGGAGGAGAAAGGGAGAAACAGAGAGAGATAGAAAGAAACAGAGGGAGAAACAAAGGGAAGGAGAGAGGGATGGGAAATAGGGAGGAAGGGAAACAGAAAGATAAAAATTAATAGGTATAGCACTGTGACGGTAGGATTGACATTTATCTGTCTAGAACTAATTGCAATTGCTCAACTAAAACGGTACAAAATCAGGGATGCACCGAAATTATTTTTTGGGGCCGAAACCAAAAACCGAAAATGGGGAAACACCCTGGCCGAAAACCGAACCTGAAAACTGAGATGAAATTATTATTATAATCAAATAATAAATTATTTATTCAGCATTCAGACGATGCGCAATAGCAAATGACATATGAAATAAAATATTTTCTGCTCATGAACATCCTAAAAGCAAGAAAGCTGAAATATTATAGTTTTAAATCTCTTCTCTCATAGAACCAGTGAAGTGCTAGAACCGCATTCAGAACAAGTTCTATAAAAAATGGTGAAAGATAAACAACATTCACCGTAGGCTCAAAACAAAATACTGTAACTATAATCACTGAAAAACTGTATTTCCTTTTAAAAACACAGAAAAAATGAATAAATTCTGTTACACCTCAGAGCACAGTGTGAACAGAAAGAAATTCTACCTCCCCATTAAAACCCATCCACCAAGTGGGATTCAAACCCGCGGGCTCCTGATCGCAGGGCGAGTGTCTAAACCACGCGCCCAGCAGCTGCGCTCAGAAAGAAAAGGTTTTATTGTATATGAATAATTAATCCCGACCGTGATACAAACAGCTTTCTAAGAAATACAGAAACACAGCAGACACCTGGCGCGTGGAGGCCGTGGTTGCGTCATCACAGTTTTGGTTACAAAAATTACCAAACAAACCCCGAAAGTGCGTCTGTTGCCATTCTCGGCCCGAAAATTTCATCGGTCGAAATGTTTCGGTGCATCCCTCGTATAAACGTGAAAACTATAAAAATTACACCACGCAGAACAGAAATGACTGAAGGGTCAACACTGCCATCGGCAGCTCTGGTGCTGCCAAACCCACTTCCACCCTGGAGAGCGTGGCGCCCCTGAAACCAGCAGGACGGGCACGAACGCGGCTCCGCGCTGCATAAAGATGCGCAACAGATCAAACGCTCCTTTGAACACCCGGAGTGGCGAGTGGCTGCTTCATGCTTATTCATTAGAAGGCCGAACATCAAATACATCCCCGAAACAACAGGCTGCCACGGGCAACCGGAGCGCACCTGCACGGCGTTGAGGGGGTAGCCAATGGGGCGCGGGCTGGGCGTGGCTAAGCGGATCGTCTTGTGCCTCTTCAGTCGGTCCAGGAGTAGACTGTAAATGGCGCTGTAGTGATCATACGCGTCAGTGTGCAGCGACTACGGAGAGAGAGAGAGAGAGAGAGAGGGAGAGAGAGAGAGAGAGAGAGAGAGAGAGATAGAGAGACAGACAGAGAGCTAGAGCGAGGAAGGAGAGAGAGAGAGAGAGTGGTTCCTCTGATCTGTCCTTTGCTGGCACGTCCCTGGTTGGTCCACACCGAAGGTGATTAGTTCGGACCCGTGTTGGCGGTTCAGCACCTTGGAGAGCGGAAAAGAGGCCCAGAACATTTCCCTCTCCACCCACGGCCCGAACCGTGTTTCATAACTGCGATCCTGGTTTCATCTGTTCAAACGACATTATTCCAGAACTGGGCTGAACCGGGCTGTTACAATCTAATACAATCTAATCTGGACCAGTTACTTACATCCAGACGTAACCCTTCTGTAATTTCATTCATGGAGGAATGTAGACACTGACAGTGATGCATCAACCTCCTCAAGAGTGTTCCTGACCTGACTAGACAATTATTTTACTGTGTGTTGATACAGGCTTTGTATTTAAAAAATGTCTGCTGGTTTTTGTGGAGCTACGCTGGTCCTCCTTCGCAGCTCCTACAATAATTCCAACCTCCAAACTCTCGACTCTGAGGGGAACTTATGTTTCCATAACAAACTAGATAAAATAGTGAATGCCCTGCAATGGCTAATAGCTTTGGTTTAATATTTTATTTGTTTACAATTTAAAATAAACATTTAAACTGCACCTGCGGTAAAGAGAACACCGTTCTTAAAAAGCGCCGTATTTGTTTATAGGGTTTGCAAACGAAATGTTATTTCACTTATTTTCATATACATCTAAGTAAAATGACACAATATTCTACTTTCGAATTAATTTATTTCGCAAAAAATCATGTCACATAATATAAACACACACAGGCGCGAGCGTGAATAGATCAGTGTTCCAATAATTTCTGAGCATTTAAAATAAACTCGATATTTACACACTAAGAAAGTTCTGGAATGGGATCCCTCTTTCGCTTGTTACGACAAAAAAAACGAAACAAAAAATAAAACAAAAATAAAAAAACTCCCCAATAACTTCCTAACCTCGTTTTTACCTTCTGACTTTCTTTAAATGATGTCGCTTCCGTATCTTGATTGGTGTAGTTTAGGTGCCATTTGACAGGTGTGATCAGGTGTAAACCTGCAGTATCGTAGCTGAATGGTGGATTTTGATTAGTCTTGCGTTACGGGTCCCAGCTACAGTCGACTCCTCGAGCTCTGATGTACGTCGCTCTGGGTAAGGGCGTCCACTAAATGGCGTAAATGTAAATGTGAATGTGAATGTGAATGTGAATGTAAGCCTAGATATGTCAACTACAACTGCCTGCTGCTACTTCTTATTATGGGATCATTATGCGAAAGAATGTGTGCATTTTTTTTGCTGTGATGTGCAACATTCTACGTGCAATACTATGCAAGGTTCTCACCACGTACCAAATACTGAGTGCACTATCATTACCGTCCAATATACTGCATTAAAAATGTATTTCTACTTCAAAACACTTTCTGTGAATTTTTATTTTGTATTCAGATTGTATATTTTCAGGATTCTAATTAGACTTGTTTTAGAATTATTTATTTATTTTATTATGGTACTTTATCTTATATTATTTTACATTATTCTGGTGTGTTTTGTCTCTCTGTGTCTGTGTGATGTGGCGGTCTCCAAAAACACTTCCCTAAGGGATAATTAAAGTTTTCTGATTCTGAAACTCATACAGCACAGAGGAGCCGCCCTCAGAGGGAAGGCGGGGGTGTTACCTTGTACTCCAACTGCTGTGTGGGCTGAAGACTCTGAGTTGGCATGAATGGAGGGATGTGTGTCATGGGAGGGGGCAGTGGGGGGAGCGGGAGCATGGGGGGCACCCGCATGAAACCTAGCGCCAACTTCTGCAGCTCCTCCTGCATCTCCATCCTGAGTAACACACACAAGCACAGTCACAAATTAATGTGTGTAACAGTATCCATGTACATTTACGTGCAGCAGTTTACAGATTCCTGAAGCAACACTTTACTGTAAAATCAAATTTACGCTTCATCACTACAATCCTACAATGGTGCTGTTACCCAAATACCTGCTGATTCTTTAGCTTTAGCAACAGAGCTCGCTAACATCGCTAACAAACAAAGAAAATTTATGAAGATTATGGGTGTTTTCACATCTGTGGTTCGGTTCATTTGGTCCGGACCGAGGGCAACAAATGATACATTGTAGCTTTTTTCTGCCGTTTTTGGGAACTTTTGCACACTGCACTGATCGCTCTGGTCTGAACCAGTTGAAATTAACAAAAATGTGTCACGTGACCACATCTACATCACTGGTTGGCCAGATGTGCCCCTGAACGTATTTCCTAATCTGCTTTTCGATTGTACAGAAAATTCCACCGACCTATTAAACCCCATTTCCCTGAGCGGTTTTCAAAATAAGCTAAATATGGCTGTTTGTCCTTATGAATTTTTAAAAACTTAATGTGATCATTGAACCAAATTTGGATGAGGCTCCACCCCTCCTCACAGCTGCAGGTTTGTCCACGAGCTCCATGGGGCTATGTAGCTAAAGTGCTAACAGTAACAAACATGTCTCCTCATCCCATAATGCACAGCACAGCCGAATAAGGCAGCTGGATTAGTGCAAAAAGGCGAAGTGCTGTTTACAGTCGGGTCTGTTCCAGTTCGGATAGTGTTCTCATCTGAAAGCGAACCGAGTCCCTGCCTCTTCAAGGACAGACCGCCTTTTCACAGAGAGACCGCCTCCTCAAGGAGAGACCGCCTCCTCAAGGAGAGACCGCCTCTTCACGGAGGGACCGCCTCTTCAAGGAGAGACCGCCTCTTCTAGGAGAGACCGCCTCTTCATGGAGGGACCGCCTCTTCACGGAGAGACCGCCTCGTCAAGGAGAGACCGCCTTTTTCTAAATTCCACTAATCAATTTCATAGCAACATAAATATTAATTGATAGATAAATGATCCCAGAACTGATTCTATCCCTCTAAAAGGATCAGAAAAAACGACAAAAAAATGTGGAACACAGACTCCGTACCTGGGGTCCGGTACTCCCACGGTGTGGCGTCTCATGGACAGATATCGCGCCATGGCCTCTGGACTCGGCTCCTCCCCTTCATCACTGTCTAATGCCATCGTCCCGTCAGGCTAAAGATGAACACATGAAAACAGTGGAGCGGGTGTGACTGTCCAATTCCATTCAAACACAGCAACACAATTTGTTTTGTATTTGTCAAAAATTTAGTTTTCCTAATCAAAAAAACAATGCTTGGTGTCTCCAACACTCGCACAAGCACACTTGCATTGTCTCACAGAGGTACTTCTAAAATATGTAATAATTTCATCCTATTAGTGAAAAACGATCCACTGTGTTAAAAATTCAATGCAAAAGTTTTTATCTGAAAGTAAAGTGGTGTCTAAAAGGAGGGGCGCACCTATTACTGTAGAACATTCAGTAATCTATGAAGATATCATTTATTCTAGAGGAGGACAAGCAGACAGGTGAACAAATATATATATATTTTTTTTTTTTGTTAAAGTCAGGGCCATCTCAGAAGCTGATGATATTTTACCACTTGACTGATCTACTGAGAAAATCGCAAAGATCAAACTGCAACTAAAAATGAAACATTGTATATTTAAATTAGGCAATGAAGAAATTACTTCTTAAATAAATGGTAGATTATACCAATTGGCGGGAATGTATATTACAGATAACTGGAGTGGGATATGAAGCGATTACCCCAATAACTTGAATAATTCCATTAAAAAAATAGTATTATTGTAAAAATTCTTTATATATTTTTTGTCCATCTTTGTTGTTATTAAATGTTTGATGCTTGTGATTTTTTACAATTAAAAGGCCCATATGCAACACTTCTACTGTGCTTATACACTTAAAACCTCACTTTAACAATTACACAGGCTGTGTTGTTTACTTTAATATGCACATGAGCTGTTTTCTGATTGGCTGTGCTGTGCTGCACTTCATTCAAAAAGCTGGTTTACATAGTAACTCAATTTGCTTAAATATCATGTGCAATACCGTCCTCCCTGTGGCATTTATCAACGCATCACAATCACTTACTAATGTAATATGTGCAATATCTAAACATTCTTTGTATTTTTTTTTCTTTTTATTAGCAAATCTTTATTTTTATTCAGATTATATTTCTTTTTTTTCTGGGTTTATTTTTTATTTAGACTCGTATTAGACTTCAGTTATTTATCCTAGTATAGTATGTTATCTTATTCTTAATTTACTTTATTCTTTAGTCTCGAGTCTGTCTGTGTCTGTGTCGTTTCTACTGGCTCCCTGTAAACGCTCGAATTAAAGTCAAGTCGACTCACCTCCACAATCTGGTTCTCTGGGTTTATGAGCTGAACGTGAGGCACAGTTATACTGACAGTGTTACCCTGATCCTGGGGGGAGAGGAGGAGGAGAAACAGGGGGAAAAGGGAGAAAAGGAGGAGAGAAATGGGGAGAGAAGGGACAAAAGAAAAGGAGGAGAAAGGGAGAAACAGAGAGAGATAGAAAGAAACAGAGGGAGAAACAAAGGGAAGGAGAGAGGGATGGGAAATAGGGAGGAAGGGAAACAGAAAGATAAAAATTAATAGGTATAGCACTGTGACGGTAGGATTGACATTTATCTGTCTAGAACTAATTGCAATTGCTCAACTAAAACGGTACAAAATCAGGGATGCACCGAAATTATTTTTTGGGGCCGAAACCAAAAACCGAAAATGGGGAAACACCCTGGCCGAAAACCGAACCTGAAAACTGAGATGAAATTATTATTATAATCAAATAATAAATTATTTATTCAGCATTCAGACGATGCGCAATAGCAAATGACATATGAAATAAAATATTTTCTGCTCATGAACATCCTAAAAGCAAGAAAGCTGAAATATTATAGTTTTAAATCTCTTCTCTCATAGAACCAGTGAAGTGCTAGAACCGCATTCAGAACAAGTTCTATAAAAAATGGTGAAAGATAAACAACATTCACCGTAGGCTCAAAACAAAATACTGTAACTATAATCACTGAAAAACTGTATTTCCTTTTAAAAACACAGAAAAAATGAATAAATTCTGTTACACCTCAGAGCACAGTGTGAACAGAAAGAAATTCTACCTCCCCATTAAAACCCATCCACCAAGTGGGATTCAAACCCGCGGGCTCCTGATCGCAGGGCGAGTGTCTAAACCACGCGCCCAGCAGCTGCGCTCAGAAAGAAAAGGTTTTATTGTATATGAATAATTAATCCCGACCGTGATACAAACAGCTTTCTAAGAAATACAGAAACACAGCAGACACCTGGCGCGTGGAGGCCGTGGTTGCGTCATCACAGTTTTGGTTACAAAAATTACCAAACAAACCCCGAAAGTGCGTCTGTTGCCATTCTCGGCCCGAAAATTTCATCGGTCGAAATGTTTCGGTGCATCCCTCGTATAAACGTGAAAACTATAAAAATTACACCACGCAGAACAGAAATGACTGAAGGGTCAACACTGCCATCGGCAGCTCTGGTGCTGCCAAACCCACTTCCACCCTGGAGAGCGTGGCGCCCCTGAAACCAGCAGGACGGGCACGAACGCGGCTCCGCGCTGCATAAAGATGCGCAACAGATCAAACGCTCCTTTGAACACCCGGAGTGGCGAGTGGCTGCTTCATGCTTATTCATTAGAAGGCCGAACATCAAATACATCCCCGAAACAACAGGCTGCCACGGGCAACCGGAGCGCACCTGCACGGCGTTGAGGGGGTAGCCAATGGGGCGCGGGCTGGGCGTGGCTAAGCGGATCGTCTTGTGCCTCTTCAGTCGGTCCAGGAGTAGACTGTAAATGGCGCTGTAGTGATCATACGCGTCAGTGTGCAGCGACTACGGAGAGAGAGAGAGAGAGAGAGAGGGAGAGAGAGAGAGAGAGAGAGAGAGAGAGATAGAGAGACAGACAGAGAGCTAGAGCGAGGAAGGAGAGAGAGAGAGAGAGTGGTTCCTCTGATCTGTCCTTTGCTGGCACGTCCCTGGTTGGTCCACACCGAAGGTGATTAGTTCGGACCCGTGTTGGCGGTTCAGCACCTTGGAGAGCGGAAAAGAGGCCCAGAACATTTCCCTCTCCACCCACGGCCCGAACCGTGTTTCATAACTGCGATCCTGGTTTCATCTGTTCAAACGACATTATTCCAGAACTGGGCTGAACCGGGCTGTTACAATCTAATACAATCTAATCTGGACCAGTTACTTACATCCAGACGTAACCCTTCTGTAATTTCATTCATGGAGGAATGTAGACACTGACAGTGATGCATCAACCTCCTCAAGAGTGTTCCTGACCTGACTAGACAATTATTTTACTGTGTGTTGACACAGGCTTTGTATTTAAAAAATGTCTGCTGGTTTTTGTGGAGCTACGCTGGTCCTCCTTCGCAGCTCCTATAATAATTCCAACCTCCAAACTCTCGACTCTGAGTGTAACTCATGTTTCCATAACAAACTAGATAAAATCGTGAATGCCCTGCAATGGCAAATAGCTTTGGTTTAATATTTTATTTTTTTACAGTAAAGTTTAAGTTTACAATTTAAAATAAACATTTAAACTGCACCTGCGGTAAAGAGAACACCGTTGTATTTGTTTATAGGGTTTGCAAACGAAATGTTATTTCACTTATTTTCATATAAACATCTAAGTAAAATTACACAATGTTCTTCTTTCGACTTTATTTATTTCGCAAATAATCATGTCACATAATATAAACACACACAGGCGTGAATAGGTCAGTGG
>JBBKCR010070472.1:0-10128 GCA_037577295.1 Ladigesia roloffi | reverse complement strand
AATCAAGTCGGTGCGTCATGGAATGTCACATTTCACCAGATTTGAGTGGTGGCAAAGTTGTGAGAGAGAGAGAGAGAGAGAGAGAGAGAGACAGGGAGAGAGACAGGGAGAGAGACAGGGAAAGAGACAGGGAGAGAGACCAGTTAATGTAATTGTCATATATTTATAATATTTTACAGTGGGTAAAATTTCCTTTTTTAAATTTGGAATTTACATGGAACTACACTATATTCTGAAATATAGCAATAACACGCTGTCACGCCTTTCATCCTTGATATAAAGAAACGATATATGTATAAAATATTTATATTTTTCTCTATTGGAACATATTCATAATACATTCGTAATGCATTGTTTTGAGGCAATATAGAGAGAGAGAGAAACTGGGGGACAGAGAAAGAAAAAAAAGGTGAGTCACAATCAGGCCATGCCTCAAACCACAGTCTGAACACACACACACACACACACACACACACACACACAATCTACTGTCTCCTGATAGATTCCACTGGCCTCGTGGACATTTGGAAACTCCAGATTAATGAATAACCCCAGGGCACTGTGGGAGGAGACAGACTGATTCCCATAAGGTGAACTTACGTACATTTACAGACCAGGTGACACACACACACACACACACATTCAAATCAGACCATATCTGACCACTGTAAAAGCTAACACACTTTGCCCTGCTCCTCTGTTTATAAAAGCTTCAACACTACTATCTTTAGCTTTCAAAATGAATGCTTTCTTTGCCATTATACAGAAACAATACCATGACCAGGTCATTTAAAGTGTCTGGCATCAGGCTGTCTGTTCACAAATTTACACAAAGCACTGCAAAGTCTGCCAAGAGCCTGTACAGAGAAGCTAACAGGAGCAAACTTGATATGAAAACTCCCAATCAACATCAGTTTCCATTTTTATGGTTACTTGACCTATCACTGCCCACAAGTACTTGCTTTTGTAGCAACAGTTGCTATGATGGACAAGCTTTCCAGAATGTCAGCAGATACCTAATACAATCTAATGATACACCAATACTATACAAGTCACTTTGATCAACGTTTACAGCACATAATTCAAATTTCTTATTTATTTTATTTATATTCCGACCACATTGTTAGGGCACTCTTAGGTCTTTGCTGGACAATCGAGCCTGTGGTAGAATGGTGGCAAATTGATGGTCATTGTCTTTAATAACCCACCTGGCTACAATACACTGGCAACAGTATAGTCTCAAAATATTGTATTTTCACTGGCAACAATAAAGTTACAATTTTGGTACAATTTAGGTATTTTGGCAAGACCACTCTGCAATTGTCACAAATTCACATGATGGAATCTGTTACAATTTAGACATAAAGTGAATTTGGTGAATGTTCTACAAAGTGTGTCCACCCAGGGGGTTCCCAAATGGTAAACATCACCAGGCTGCTCAAGCCTGATTAAGCAGTGGCCCTATCAGTGGCCCTATGAGTTTATTCCCCAGTAGTACCACAGCATCACTGGCTGTTTAAAAATGATTTCAAGAAACAAATCAATACTTGCAAAGAAATTGTTCTTATGGCAATGCTAAGACTTTTTTGCCATTTAATTGCATTAGTCGCTCTGGATTAAAAAAAAAAGACATTGCCAAAGTAAAGGTAGCATGTCAGGACATTAATGTTAATGATTTGATCTGACTGTCTATGTTTGTGTTGATAGAGTGATAAGGAGGGGGGTTGTGTACACAGACAGCACAGGACACAGAGTCCAGAAGGTAAAAGTGATGAGTAAAATTGCAGGAAACAGAATGGCCGGCTTTCAAATTGTGACTTTTTAAAATTTAGCTTAGCCAGGCCTACATCCATGCTTTTAACGACATACCACTTGTCATCGTTGTAAGACACGTAACATCCTAAAATGGAAACTGTTCTCGGCTGTTCAAAATAGAAGAAAATGGAACTGAAAATAATACGTTTACTTTAACATACATTCAAATACCTAGATGGTAATTTTGGACTATTTCAGTCGGTTCATTCACAATGGAATATTCTAGCAATGTACAGAGCAATCCTGTTTCCCATTGGTGTCATAAATGGAATAATAAATGAAAAAGAACATTTGAAAATGTTGATCCCTTTGCCTGGTTGAATGGGCACCGGAACCAGGTGAGAAATTTGAACGAGAGAAACATGTGTACTGTGGCTTTAAGATTTCCGGTACTGGATCCCAGCCCTTAGTGTTTTTCCCAGTCTGTTCAGACCTGTCTGTTTACGTCAGAGCACCGCGTGTTTCAGGGAGTGCCCTGAGTCACCCATAGACACACATCCACACACGAAACCGACATTCCTAACCAGTATGAACCTCCTACTAACCTCAGTAAACCCTCACCAGAGCACATTCATGTATACACACTGTTAAAACGCACTTTGCATTTGGTTCGAACAGACATAACCTTTGACAGCTGCTTCTCTAACAGAGCGGGTAGAGTCAGGCTGTGCATATATTCCACAACATATGCACTCAATCAGACAACCACCATTCATTAAGTAGGCCTTTCTTGCTGATTCATGCTTTTTCTGAAGAAAAACTCAAAACGAAACTCTGTGGCCATAATTATATGACTAAATTGTGAATATACTACTTGTTATTACCTGATTCTGAGAATCAGTGTCAATACATTGTTAAAATACATTTCCCAGCCACCTTATATAATGCTGTCTCAACACTGCCATTGCATCAGCTTTGCTCTGCAACATTATTCATACATAAAATATAAAACTTTAAAAAATGTGTGTCCTCTAAGCTTGCCTGAGCATGAATCTGTATTTTTTTAGTTGAGCAAACTATGTATCATATTAAATTATTTAACAGAACCCTCCATTTTGACATTTAGTACGAAAAAGGAAGCAATTCAAATAAGCACTGTTTGTCCTGGGTATAAAGAACATCTAGCATCTATAGAACCAAATCTTTGGGATGTTTTTCATTCAATAAATTTAGTTACCATACTTTCACTGGCTAAATAAATAAAGGAAATAGAGGCTAATAGTAGCTAATAAGAAAGATAAAAGACTGTGAGTGTGATCCCAACCCCTTACTGGGACACTGAGATCCAAACAGGATAAACCAGTTACGGTCAAGTGAGGGGGCGAGGGAGGAAGAGATGGGGAGAAAAGTAGCTAACAGAACGAACTGACTCACATTTATACATCACAAATGTATCAAAACAACACAATTATTGTCTAAAGTAAAGTAAGAGACATTCAGAAAATTATGAAAATAATACATATAATTACTGTGGAAAAAATTACTTGTCCGAATCATGTAAAGTCAGTGAATTACACATATTGATGACGGTGAAAAGTGGCTGACATCATTGTTTGTGCCAGCGATTCTTAACACAGAGCAAGTTATATCATTTTCCAAAAAAAACCCAAAAACAGACAATGATTACAACACTCCAGTGTAGGACAGCCATGTCCACACCGAGGGGTGAGGGTTTTAATGCTGTCCAGCTCAACTTCAGGCAGCCATCAAATTCAAACCCGGCCAAAACATACAAGCACATTTTAAGCCATGTGAAGTGGTTTGTGTTTGGTTTTTTTGTTTTAGAGCAGAAAAATGAGAAAAAAAGTTCCAGTAAAAAAGGAGCTGAGTAATGCTACAGGAAATTCGATGGCAGAGGGCCAGAGGTTCTCTCAGATTCCTCAAAACACACGACACAGCCCCATAAACACATCTGAACAAATGTGCCTCATGTTTTTAAAGGGTCATTAGGAGGCTTCTGAGTAAAATGCAGGGTTGTGTGTTACTGGTCCAGAACCCCATGAACCATCCGAACAATTCAAACCGAGCAGCCCTTATGGCCTCTACCATCATAAAAAGTCGAGGAATAATGGAATAATGAGTTGAATGGGTAAACTTATTATGGACTAAAAGTTGCTATTAAATCTTAAAATACATCTGTGCTTTTATAGCACACATGGAGATACTGTGGCTTGAATGCCAAATTAATACATTAGACCTGTACTGCGTGAACTCCAGAAGAGTCATTATAAAAAGATTTCCTACTAAGTTAAGAGAAATTGTCTGTATAAAACCAGCCTAAACTGCATCCTCATGTTCTGATGCCCCAAAACTTGGACAATGGTTAACAGATGTACATGCACTTGTTCACACATTGAAAATCCCACAGTGCACATGCAAATTATATACCTTTATCAACTATCATCTTCCATTGTCTTGCTTTTAAAGACATATTTTGGTGTAGTATACAGTAAAAGACATTTGGATGAAGCAAATGTAATAAGCAAAATACAAAAATAATTAACAGGAGCATCATTTTGGAGCAGTTGTAGGTCCCAAAGCAACTCAGGTTTATGTTAAGCTGAGCCAGTGAATCACTGAAAGAACAATTTTTCCATAAACCTATATATTTTGTACAAAACCGATCTCATTCCTGACTCCTGATGCAAGAGTGAGTGTTTATCTATTTCTTATCTGTAGCCCATTCCATAATTCTGTTAGAGCAGTTGCAGCGCATCTTCAAAGAGCTTTTCCTATCCTCACCTTCCCCCTTGTGGCAGCTGAAGGTCACTGCAGAGAAAGCAGAAAGTAGAAATGCTAGTTATCCTTTATTTTAAATTCAACTCTTATAATCCTCATATTCTTATAATCCTTATATTCAACTCAATTATAATCCTAACAGTTGTGGAATGATTGCGGAAAAATGAATAATGTTTGTCTCGTTAAACATACTGCTTGCATATGCTGTCAGAGGAAGAGAACACACTTCGAGAATAGTTAAACTGTTTCTTGTTTGTTTGTTTGCCTAGTTTCTACACATCACAACACCAACAACATTTTTGAGGGCTGCGTGTGAGGTTCACAGGCTTGGGTGGATGCATGTAAGCCTATGGGGTCTCCTTCAAGCAGTGAACAGCTCAGATGCTAAAATAAGATTAACATTCACCTTATTTTACCATTTGGAACTTGTAATGGAGGCTTATACACAATCAGGCAGTAAATGAAGTTGTCACATATTGTGCAGACTTCCATGTTTCACTCACGCTCCCTAAATCCAGACGTATGGCCCACCAGGTGGACTGACATGGCCACCACGTCAGGTAAAGTTACATTGAGGAAGCTTAATTCAGCTTTTGAAACTGTCCTGGTTCTGCTGTTTCTCCACTTTTTCCTCTTTTCATCCTCAGGGAAGCGGTTGGCTAGAAGTTTCTTTATTTCCTTTGCAATAAGAATCACACCCAAATTACTTTATTTACAATTTTCCTGCTATGAACTGGCAAAGATTAAGCTTTTCATCAAGATCAGCCATTTGATGCACATCCACATATTAAATTCTCAAATAAAGACATGGATTTTGAACTGGATTTTTGAATTTTATTAAAAAAGTATTTACAATATTAACAATTTTCTGACATCTACAAAGCTTATATGCTGATGTAAATATGAATATATTTTTCAATAGAAGCTATATTTGTAGTTTCATTGTTCTGTTATATGTTTACTCCCCTTTAAATTTTTTATTTTGCTTTGCTTGTTTTACTGTAATAAAACCAACTAATTTGCTGCAACAAATCTAGTTACATAAGTGGCTTATTTCAATGTTAAAGATGATTATAACTGATCAAACGGGGATCAGGATTTTCATGAGAAGTTGAAAATAAGGAATTTTAATAGTATTCATTTTAAGAAAGCTAAAGGTACTGCTGTAACTTGGTAGTAAACATCCAAATGGCACTCCTTTTCCTACACATTTACTTTCCCACAGGTTTATTTCACAATGGACTATAAAAAATGTGTTGATGTTAGACAGCAGCTGCAGAAGCAGCAACATAAACCCAGAAAGCCTTTCTCCAACAGCGCTGTGGCTTTAGCATTAATATAAACATTTCTCTGCAACACAACTCTGTCCCGGACTATAGAGCTGTAGCTTGAAGCAATGTCTCAGTGTGAATTAAGTAATGATTTATGTCAACAATTCAATACAAATAATAATTTTAGGATACGTAGTTGTGTGCCAAGTTACACTCAACATTTTGCTGAAGGAAACACAAAGTGAGTTTTGCAGACATCCAAGCCTTATATAACTGAAAAATCCCATTTCCCATTCTTATGGCTTATCATTTCAGTTATTTCTTGTGTGAAAGTGCAAGAAAGTGCTACATAAAACCATGAATATGCATTAGCATATTTCCTTTTTTTTAACATTAAACAGATTTTGGGCAGCAGGACTAGCATTCTTGCTGCTGATTGGTTGGCAAGGCAAACGGAGCAGCCGATTGGCTGTTCATTCTCACCAATCTCATAAGCACACAAAAGTCCCTTTTAAAGAGGGAGTTTTTAACATGTGTCAAGGGTCAACATTTGTCTTAAACAAGCACATTCATCTATAAAAAGACAAACCACTCACAATGTCCAATTATCCACAGAAGCTCCCTACGAAGCAATTAATCGGGGCCACATATGTGAATCATCATCTAATAGAACAGGGAAATATTAAGAGGAAAATTTAACCAATACACATTTGCTTGTTACACTTCCCTCTCTTAAAAGGTTTTTAAATGGAGAAATGATTCTTGTAACATATAACAAAACTAACATCAAATACCAAAACTGTCAAATGTGATCAAATGAACCGTGGGACAGACACAATTATGTAATTATTAATCTTTGATAAGTCAAAATTTTTTAGATCATTTTCATATCTTAGCTTCTTTTAAACTAAACTTGTGAGCTTGGAGTATTCCCAAGTCCAGGTTAAAGACTAGTCTAATGCTTCTTCCCATAGCCTAATGTATCAAGCCTTTCTTAATGATGTCGTGAGAAGTCTACTAGCTGCACACATGCATTTCGAGAGTGTGTGCAGTGCTTGTTGCAGTTTCTGTACTAGGTGTTCTCATGTGATGCTGGAATAACCAGTTCGCTCAAAACAAAACCAAAAGGAGTCGTTTCTAAGACATATGATTTTATTACCACAGCATTTGTTTGGTTTTCAGTCTGAACATAAAAATCTCATATTGGTATCAGATCAAACCGGAACAAAGCAGTAGTTCTTTTTACAAAAAAAGTAATATGACGAATAGTGACCATAAAAAATAGATGTCAAGAAAAGAAGGAAAAAAACAAAACAAAAAACAAGAACCAAGAATTGTTAGGCCTTTCATACGAAGGCTAAGAAGTTTTCCCCAGCCTGAAGTGACCTGATTAAAACAAGTACTGGGAAGGTTGGGGGAGTAGCTGTCCAAGGCGAGGACATTACATTCTACAGGTCCGGCCACTTGGGCCGGGCACAGGGACTGTGTACTGTTGAAGTCACCAGGGGTAACTAGATGCTAGCATGCCATCAGTTCAACCACAAAACTCTTCAAAAGCAACCATAACCCACAGTAAGAGCTTCACGGCCAACGAGCAGATTTCACTTCCGAACCCAGCGGAGAGTCCACGTACAATCAAGAGTCGTCGTTTCGGAATGATGACAGCAGTTTTCAAGTAGGCCATGCACACTTTCAGACAATACATTAAAGCAGAGCCACTGAAACAACAGGACAAACTAAAACAGTCCATCATTTATGGGTATCGTAAGGTAAAGGTCTGCCTTAGTCTGTTCCAATGGTTCTCATTATTCTAACCGGCCTGTGGTTAGGTTCAAGTTGAAGAACATATTTGTGTTTAACTGCCAGTAATCTCTTTTAATAATAGTAATATCACTAATAAATAATAAGAGTAATAGATATACTGATCCAATCCAATGCCACTAAAGCCTACCACCACCTCTGCTTTCCTTGTGCTGGTGTTTTGATTGTTGTTGGTTTTTGTTTGTTATCTCCCTCACAGTTCCTTCTCCAACAGTCTGAAATCTATGGTCCTAAATCACCAATGTGGGTCAGCATTTCTTGTCCACTAGTTTCTTCATCAATGGCCTTAAAGCGGAAAAGAGAATCATTGATGGTAGGCTTTGGGTTTGAACTTCTGCTTATTTCTATGCGGTCTCAGTTTTTCTTTTCTTTAAACAAACAAAAGGAATCACATTGGCTTACTTTAAAACAACTACATTTTGCTAATCAGTCTCCATGTCTCAGAGAATTCCATCCTAAATCAACACAACTACATTTGTCACAAAGTTGGCTCTGAAACTGCAAGGAAAACAGATGTGACTAGCAGTAGTTACATTTCTTTTTTCCCTCCCATTTTAACACACCTTAATTATTTCATTATTTTCAGGCTTTTCTGAGTACACAAAAAGATGCAAAGAAATCAGAAATGTTCATAAAATTGTCTCGTAGAAGAAAATAAGCGGTTTGAAACTTGCGTGAACCAAAAACCTTATTTTAGAGAGAGAAAGAAAAAAACCTAAACCCATCCACGGTGGCTTTTAAAGAAGCAATCAGAAGTGTTAGCTGCCATTACAGACTATACACTGGTTAAGAGGTCGCATTTGTTGCCCCTTTTCTCACCCTGGAAAACCAAGAAAATCCATCTTAAAAGGACAACAAGCGTTCAAATGTATTTGTATATATTGCTAACAAAAGAAGGGAGGAGAAGACAAAGGCCCAGTCCGAGGCCTAAAACCCTTCCCTTAGCGCCATACCAGCAGGTATGACAATACTGCACTGAAGAAAGTGACAAGACTCCATTCTGCCACCTGGTGGCTGGATGATGAGTCACGTACGTTACACCAGTATGCTATGACTGCGAGTTTGGGAAGGGGTTTGGGATCTAGCCAGCGTGTGCCCTTGTAGGTCCACCTGGCTTGGTTGTGCGTTCATGCGGCCTGTCAAGGTTAAACAGACGTAACCTTGAAATAACGTTTAAGTAATGTTTGAGTAACGTTCAGCATGGTGCTGATGGAACCCCCCCGGTCCCCTTCCCCAACATTATGGGTTCTGAGCCAAAAAACCTTTCTGATGAACTTGATGGAACTTAAAAAAAACAAAAAAAAACGAGGTCAATGTCCCTGAATACGCTGATCAAACACTTGCAAGCTTGATGACAAATGGAAAAGAAGGACAAGCACTCCGAAGAAAAAAAAAAAAAAAAAAAAAACAGGGAAATGACAACAAAAACAGCACATTCCTTGTAAGAGCTTAAGCAAAATCAAGTGGATAAGCTGGATGGACAGAACTTGTCCGATGAATCCTTATCTTTGTATTATTCTCTTTATTTTATTATTTTTAATTTTTTTGAAAAAAAAAAAAAAGCTAAGTGCAAATGTGACCTTTGGAAGTGGGCAGGAGGGCTATTCCACCTCTCCATTCAGGCCCAACACACATGCGCGCGCACAAACACACCTCTCCCAAACTCTCAAGCTCACTTGCCTCACCTTTTCAAACAGTCCACACAATGAAAATGACTTTAAAAAAGGGGAATAGGGGTGGGGCTATTACTACAAAAATGGAAACCTGAAGCCTATTAAAAAGGCTAGCTTGTGTTTTTCTCACCAAAACAGCAAGTGAGATTAGAGTGTCAGGATACATCACTGACCATACCTACTATATACACACACACCTGTTTAATCGAACACTAACACACACACGCACACACACACACACACACAAGCTATCAGGCAGAGAACAGCCCCGTCCCCTCCTGGTGTATAGAACAGCACATTCATGCACATGCTCTGGCGTCTCCTTAATATTATAACTGGCACTGACACATACATACACTAAACACAAACCCTTCTATTCCTGGACACGTATCTAAAATCACCTCTCCACACACATATACACAGTTCTGGGCTCTGCAGGAAGCAGGGGAAACAAAAAAACAAAAAAACACTGAATTTGGAACTGACAAACAATCTGCCAAATACAGGGGAGTCTATTCATGGATTAATGGCAGTTACAGTATATCAAATCTGCAATGTTTTTAGAATGCAGACACACACCACTACCTTGACATACACATACACACTGTATACACACAAACTTTCCCTTGCTTATTGCAGCAATAATAAAAAGGGTTTTTGGATTAAGTAAAACCTGGATGCTATATTTGGTGACACCTGAAAAGTGAGGCCCTGAGCTACTGAACAGGTAGACTGTGTTTGTGTTTGTGTTTGTGTGTGTGTGTGTGTGTGTGTGTGTGTGTGTGTGTGTGTGTGTGTGTGTGTGTGTG
>JBBKCR010070453.1:0-10128 GCA_037577295.1 Ladigesia roloffi | reverse complement strand
CTGACTGTCGAATTGAGTTAGAAACACTCAAGGAGGACAGCACAATAATTGTTATTTTTAGTGCGATTATGGGGGGGGTCCTTTGAAAATTTTCTGCTCCAGTAGGGGTCCCCGGCCCAAAAAAGTTTGAGAACCCCTGTCCTAAACAACTGAACTACACACGGCTCCTCATTAAATTTGCCTTGCCTGTCCTCGTTGGGATTCAAAAGCTGTCCTCGCACTTCAAAAGCTGTTTCCAGCGTCATCTTGCGCTCACAAAGAAAGTTTCTGAAAGCAGCTGCTCTGTTTATAAGTTACTTTTTGAACAAAACATGAAAACATTGCATGTTTGCCTCTTTTGGAGAGTTAAAACTACCTTGCGGTTCACTGGTATGTATTTAAGTTGGGACAATGTACAGCTTTTTAGCTGCACCAGAGATTTGACATGTGTGCATGTTTACTAGCACGTTTGATCTTTCGAGGAGCAGGTCGGCGGCGCGCATTCAGCCAGCCAGTCAAAGCTGAGGATGAGAAGGGGGAGGAAGAGTAATCGGACGGGCAGCTCCATATGGACACTTACTTGTACTTCATGTATAGTGACATTTTAAAACTTATTTTTCACATTTGTATGTCATGACATATAAAATACTTTTATAAATATCTATATTAGAATAGGTCATAAAATATGACAGGATTTTATTTTCTAGCCGATGTTTTTATGGAACTGCCACTTGAATCTGTCCTTGTGTTCTCTGCCATTCTGAATTTGACCATAGTGTGTTTGACTCTTGTACCGACACAACACCCCAATTCAGCGGTGAACACGATTGTGGACATAAGATGAAAAACCCGCTGTCCACGCATGTGTTGGCTAAGCCTCAGGAGGTGTCTTACTGTCCTTACTGTCCACCAAGCATGACAACATGTAAGACACCTGTAAGACAACTCAGGTTTATTTACATTTTCATTAAGATCTCAGGTTGTATGGAGTGGAGCTTCAGGGACACACCTGCACATGAAATTACAAGTAAATAAGCTAATAATTAAAATTAAATTATAACAAATATAAAAAGAGGAGAAGATTTATTATTAAGTACTATACACAATATGTATTACATGTAAATATGTATTATATGAAAATAAGCTCCGTTTAGGTTGGCTGCTCTGTATTGCACCTGCTTGTAGGCTTTTTGGGCAAATACATGTAAATAGGCTACTGTTTGTGACGTCACAAAAAAGCGGCTTTTGTAGAATTTCATCCCTTGAGTGTGTGTCTATGTGTGTAAATATATTACTGTGTGGTCAGAGATGCATTGAAGTGGTTCGCACAATATGTCACTGGTGATGATGTCACTGGTGCGTTCTGTTCCTTGTGTTACTTTTGGGGCAGTTTTAAGGTGGAACGTCATCTGCGTTTTCTAACACCTGTGCTCTGAATTTAAATGTATTAATGCTACGGCAGGTGGCCTGGTCGATAGGGATTTGCCCCTGTGATCGAAAGGTCGTTGTTTCGAATCCCAGGACTGCCAGTGGCACAATTGGGGAATGTACCGTCCCCACATACTGTTTTTTTCCTGGGTGCCCCGTGCTTCTTTTGGTGAATTGATTAAATGCAGAGAACAAATTCGTTCTGTTCACACTGCGTGCTTAAGTGGACATTTCACTTTTCTAACTTTCCCGTGACCCTTAAATCCAGGTTTTACCACTTTCCTATTAGAATTCAGAAAAGCCACTCGCCACCCCACCCCCACCCAACCCTTCCCTATCCAAGTCCAAAGCGATCCTTTCCAGAGTGGGTGTCAATGTGACGTAATCGTGCCCTCCTCGCAGTTAAAAGGTTGCGTTGTTCGCAGAAGAAACTTCACTCCAACATTTACTGTGGACGTTTCGGTTTCTCTCCCTCTCTAAGTCCCCGAAGTGATATGAGGACACTGCCCGTCCGATTACTCTTCCTCCCCCTTCTCATCCTCAGCTTCGACTGGCTGGCTGAATGCGCGCCGCCGACCTGCTACTCGCGCGTGCTGGGGCTGGGTAAGGAGATCATGGAGGTGCTGGAAAAGGTGCATAGATCTCCTCGAACGGTAAGTGGACGCGGTGTTCATGGTGAGGTCATATTTAGCTGCACTCCACCAACGCGCAGCTCTTCACTTCTGCTCTTTCTCCTTTACAGAAAGCCTGCGCCGAGGTCCTGCCAAAGATGTTCCTGGACGTTCATGTAAGTATCACCTAAAGGTCTCTCCTCACCCACTGAAGGTCTCTTCTCAGTTCTGCAAAAGATTTTGACTCTTAGAGCCTATCTCCATCCCTATCTCAGGGGATCAAGCCCTAAACATTAAAATATTCTTCTAGCAAGATATGACTTTCAATTTACCCCAGATCATTTGTTTAGTCGAGATGTGTTTGGGTCCAAATATATCAAACCGATATAATTCTGTATTGGAGCTAGGAGGCTAATGTCACCAACAAAAGAAGTCAATAGTCACTCAAATCTTTAATACTTTCCCAATTTTTTTTCTGGACATGCTCAAACTGCATCTATCTCTTAATCAAAGGAGATCAGACTTGTGGATGTGGTTTAGGGCACAGTATGACTTACTGTGAGCTGTTAAAATGAACTGAACTTCAGCCTGTTGCTGGATGCTGTGGTGCGTTTTTACACAAAAGTCTGTTTTTACAAAACTAGATCTGTGACACAATAAATAAAAAAATGAACCCAGATCAGTCCTGCTTCATGAAAAACAGTCCTGGTGTCATTAAAAACAGCTGTGTGTAGTGCTGAATTTCAATATTTTTTTTAGCGCACAGTTAGTCTGACCCACATCCACAAGTCTACTACGCTTTAATGAAAAGCTGCATGTGGTGTCCAGATAAGTTTTTTGGGATGTGTTTATGGTAAAATATTTGTGTGACTATTGGCTTCTAGCGTTAGTAATGGTAGCCTCAAAGCTCTAGTTTTGAACTAAAGAAGCTTCAAACACATCTCAGCTGATCAACCACACCTGGGATAAAAGGATCTCCATGGAGGTCATTCACTTTTACGGGTGTACAAGCTGCTAAAAAGTGAATTAAATTCCTGAAAAGTAAGTAAAAAGACAAAATCTGTTTTGGATTATGTTTACAATTATGCGAAACAAACAACCAAACAACATCATCTGATCAGTGTTGGTGTACTTTTGTATGTTTTTCGTTATGTCCTGGCGACTTTAATCCTGATCCTGGTGGTTCCAGTGTCTTTAATTCTCATTCTCTGTTCATTTGCCCAGAATTCTTGCATCATGGCCAAGCTGAGGGACTTTCTGTACGTGGTGGAGAATCTGCCGGTGGTGGAGTGTCGCGAGCGCCCGCGCATTATCTTCCTGAAACAGAAAGTCCGCGCACTCTATGTCATCATAAACCGCGCGTGCTACCGGGTATGACCATCTTTGTGTGTGACTGTTTTGCTGGTGTTTGTGTGTGGGTGTGCTGGTGTTATGATCTACTGCTGGTGTGTGTGTAATGCTGAACTGCCTGCCTGTGTGTGTAGTGTTACTGTACTGCTAGTGTGTGTGTTTGTTTGTAATGCTGTATCTGCTGGTGTGTGTGCAGGATCTGGTTTATTTAACAAATGACTGTGAGGCTCTGGATACAGGGTATAGCAGCCCACGCTACACAGAGGACAGACTGCAGCTTCTGGAGGAGACCAGCTGAGAGACCTATACACACACACACACACGCACACTCACACACATACATTTATTCACACACATTCCCACCATCCCTGTTAAAACCAAACTTCATATTTCAAATATAAAGAGTAACTTTTCAGGAGAAGGAAATTAAAACTCTTTTTGAGAAGGTCAACAGCGTTCATCTGACAGTTTCCAAACCAGACCTGCAATGGGCACAAGATTGGCTCTAGAGTGGAGGACAATTAATTTGTAAAAACTGATGAAATATCAAAGACATATTTTAAATATTTTATTTTAATTAATATTTTAATTACTCTCTGGATATTTACATTAATTTGACTCAAATCCCAGTTTCCCTCTGGTAAGAGTGACATAATCTGATTATTTATCCATACCAATCACATAAATACAAAACTCTTTACTTTAGTTGACATTTCAAGAGACATTGACAGGGCAGTGTTCATTAAACTTCGTCATTCACACATAAGCCCTATATGAACATGTATAAAGGCTTATTGCAGTGTAGATCGTGGTCAGTTATGCAGGTGGAGTGAGATCCAAATGGCCACTTTATACCAGTTTATGTAATTTCATGTCAATTTATGTCATATTATGTCAGTTTGTCAATTTATTTCACTGTATGTCCGTTTAGAAGAGTTTATGTCTGTTTTTGTCAGTTGTCATGACAGGCTTATGTAAGTGTTGTGTAGTCTCATAAATGCTTTGTTCAGCCTGTTTTTAGCGGTCAGCTAGTCACATGATGTAAAAGGTACTTAATGTGCTACACACACAAACATAGAAGAAGAGTCTGTCCAAGATGTTGATGATGTGCATGTACGCACGCAGGGGTTGGGGTAAACAGTGAGGTATGCAGGGAGTGGCTTGTTATGAGAGTTTTTTGGGGCTCAGTGCAGACCTGGATGGGTGGTGTGGAGGTCTTTGAGATCACAGTTTCTGCATTCCAGCAACCAGAAGGAATTTTCCACAGGAAATGTGCTAAATGCCATCCAGGTCTGCACTGAGCCCCCAAAAACTCTCAAAACAAGCCACTCCCTGCGTGCCTCACTGTTTACCCCATGCGTGTGCGCACACAAACACATGCATACACACTTTACTCCAGATTGCTATAACATATGCCCCTTCATCTCATTTCTTTAATTGGATTTAATTCACTCAGTCAGACTCCAGTGAGCGCTCCTGGGCTCCGCCCTCTCCTTCACAGGTCTAGGCCCTAATCCACCCAGGTGATTTGAGAAGGTCATCTGACTGTTTCCAAACCAGACCTGCAATGGGCACCAGATTGTCTCTAGAGTGGAGGACTATTCATTTGTAAAAACGTATGAAATATCAAATAAATATTTTAAATATTTTATTTTTATTAATATTGTAATTACTTTCTGGATATTTACATTACTTTGACACAAATCCAAGTTTCCCTCTGGTAAGAGTGACATAATCTGATTATTAATCCATGCCAATCACATAAATACAGTATTTACTGCTAGATCTGAAGCTGCAGAAACAAACAGTTTCAGATTACAACAGAGATAGCAGTACAGGGAACCATTAGCATTGTTAGCATCATTACCAGCATTAATAGCATTAGCAGTGTTAGTAGTGTCAGCAGCATTGGCCCTGTTATTAGCATTAGCAGTGTTACACATAGCAGAAAAAACAGAAACACAATAACTTGCGCTGCAACATTAACAAAAGTAAATGTGTGAACATGTTTTAGCCCAATAAAGAAGATTAAAGCATTAAACAACTGCTAAGTGCTGAAAGTGCAAACTGCACTGATTGAGTGGTTTTGGTTAAAATGGTGGTGTAGCCCAGTTACCAGTAAAATCTGCATTAAATTCCACCAAGCTTTTATATGTTGATTTTATGGTTACTTTATTGGTTACATTGTGCATTTATTAATATTTTCTGTCTGTAAAGCACACCAAATAAACTTGCCATAGCTAGCATGCTAACTGCTACAAACAATGTTTAGTGGTTGTTTTAGTTGACAATTTTTACATTTGTTCGTTTGTCTCATCAGAAATAAATCATTATATGTGAAGACTGTTGAAGACTGACAAGTTTCTCCTGACCCCCTTTTAGAAGAAATATGGAGCAAAAGAAAAAAATCATGACAGTTTTCTTCTTTTAACAATTTGATCACTAAGACAAAATTCAGATGTTGTGTAGGCTCATTTTTCTTTTGGATTATATGGTTAATCTCTAATCAGATTAAATATCTGATTAAAATCAGGGCAGTGATTAAAGAGAAAGCACCTTTTAAGATCTTGCAATTAGAGGAAGGCTATTTCTCAGAAGTGCAAAATGGGCTCCGTTATGTCTCTGAAAAATAGGTTGGACATAGGAGATCTAATTTAGAATTTCCTTTCCTCTAGGCACCCAACTATGAAAAGTGTTTATTTGAATAACAGTTTAGCACCACCCATCCATCTTACAGCAAATTAGCTGCACTCATTCAGCCTACAGCAGCTCAGCTAGACTCATTTCACCTACAGCAGTTAAAACACCATTCAGTCTACAGCAGTTTAGAATCACCCATTCAGCCGATTAGATATTTTTTTGTATTCTTTTGTTATCATCTTTAAAACAAATAATTCAGATTTATGTTAATACATAAAATATATCTATTGATGTAGATACTCTCCCTTGGTAAATGGACCCCAGTGAAAAAGTACTCAGAAGGAATGTGGTCAGAACAGCAGAATCACATGTGGCCTAGAACATTCTCTCTCTGTTTGGCTGTGCGGTTAATGCTCCATTTATTCACACACACACCCACAAATACAGATGTGCTGGCTCTGTTCTCTGTTGCTTCTGCTGAAGGGTCTTCTCAGGTGTTAGGAGAGATTCCACAAAAACATCAAGCATTTGGAAAACAATTAGGAACATTCAAAATAAAAAATAAATCTTCCATTTCCTGTTGAGTAATAGAGCTGACTTTCCCCCACAGCGTCCAGTATATTCATCTGGATTTTGTCAAGTTTCAGTTGTTGAAAGGGGAAGTCCATCAATATTCCCAAATTCTATCAAAGTTCAGAGTGGGTTTGGTGTGAAATGTTTCATTGTTGATACTTGATTTCTTTACAATTGTGTTAAACCATGTCTGCAACACAAGTACAGCTGTTTAATTCACTATTGACCCCTTTGAAGCTCCATGTGTCTCCATGATTCCTTATATGAAATGTTGAACATGCTAAAATAGTGCCAAATCTGAACTAAATCACTTTTCTTTAGATTATATATTGCCTCACAACATCCTGCATGTATCCCTCTACCATGAATGAGGTTAGGACCTAAAATTCTGTTTGGATAACCTTTCACAGTTTATACTGATTTATGAAGGGATATTTTAAGCATTTCCCTCAGTGAAACTCTAAAATTGACTTTTTGTTTCTTTCAAAGAAGTAATGTAAAGCTGAAATTATTTTTCCTTCTTCTCCTGTCGTATGAGTGACACAAAGAATCTCCGACTACTGGACTAGAAGATGGGTCAAGCAGGTACAGATGGACTTTTTGAGAACAACAACATTTATATAAACATCTGAGATTTTTCTGGAAAGCCCCCTAGAATCCCTGTTGTCACAAAGCATAGTCAGACCACACAATTCAAGTTAAATCTGCTGTAACGGGAAAAGAATGTTTCTAATTTGTGTTTTGGGATTTTGAAAGTGAGGTTTTTGCTATTTGGAAAAGATCTATTGGGACTGCAGCTGCAAATGGTGTGCAGAATGGGGCCATGGGATGAAAGTAGATGCTGTCAAGTTTTCGGGATTATCAGCACGCTCTGTTTTCCGTTTGCAGCGTATTCAAAACTCCGCTGCAAGAATGTTAACATGCACCAAGCGATCTGATCATATTACCCCCATTCTATTTAACCTCCACTGGCTCCCCGTTTCATCTCGCATCACTTACAAAATTCTTCTACTTACCTTTAAATCTCTTCATGGTCTTGCACCATCTTATCTCTCTGACTTACTCTCCCCATATATTCCTTCTCGCCTACTTCGTTCTTCGAGTGAGCAACTACTGTCGGTTCCTAGATCTGTTTAACCAATATTATCACTCATTACCAGTTTCATCTTAATCAAATACAGTTAAATGTTGTCCCTGTGCCTGTGGTATTTGTATTTTGTATGTTTCTATTAAATCTGTCATTTGCAAATGCTCCCACATGTTTTGGACTTTGCAAATGTCTCTTGTCCATCTATGTATGTATTATATGTACTAACTGCTTTTGTTCAGCTTCTTCATAATTGATATGGTTAATTGTTGTCTCTGTGCCTGTGGTATTTTTGTTTCTTATGTTGTATCTAAATTGAGGCTTGCAACTGTTGCCACATGTTTCGGACTTGGCAACTGCCTTCCGCCCACCTATGTATACTGTTTATATTGTCTGCTATTGTTCAGCGTCCTTGAGCTTGGGAAAGGTGCTATACAAATTAAAATTCTTCTTCTTCTTCTTCTTCTTCTTATTATTATTATTATAAGTTTCCTGCCACCAAAACCTTGTTGGTACAGAAAACATTCAGCATTATGATGATTCCCAGAGGAAAGGAAAATACAAAAGAAGATTTCTTCTGTGTCCAGCTTACTTTTACTAGACAGAACTGAGCTCACACTTAAAATTAACTTTTGAGAAAGAGCCTTCCTTTAATTTCAGGCTGATTCCAATTTTATGTAATCCTAAAATGCTATTTCTCTCAATGTACTGGTCTTTATTTGTGTCAGATAATCAGATCTTATGAAAAATTACATGACCCAATTTGGTTAAATGATCATGTACAGCATTTGAGTCTTAGCTTCCCAATTTAGATAGCTTTGGTTTTGATACTGTCAGTCAAAAGGTATTGCTCACAACAATGTTTGTCTTATGCTGTTGTTCACCAGCTGTTTTGATGTGTTTGTCCTGTCTGTTCACTTAAGGGAAAAACAGAAACCATCTATGTTACCATCTATGCTTACAAGACATCAACACCAAGCCAACTCCAGAGGGCTTAGTTTTTTGGGACTTTAAAAACGCATTACTCTGTATTATATAGCATGTACACTTTCCACAAAACAAGTTTTACTTCAATTTACTGCACTAGAAGAAGGGAGAGTGGAAATACAAGGCCAAATGTTTGTTTACACCAATTTTATCACAACTACACTGGCAACAGTCCCATGGGATAGCATTGCAACCACCTAGCAACACTTTAGGAAGCCCCTGAAACCCCCCAGTGAACGCCAAGCTACCTGAGATACCACTGCAAACCTTGAGCAACCACCTAAATCTAAGAGAGAGAGAGAGAGAAAGAGAGAGAGAGAGAGAGAGTGAGAGAGCGCACAGCAGGTGTTTCCTTTCTTCAGACTCTATTGGATGTGGTCAGGCTGAGACGATTTTGGATTTTAAAATTGAAATGAAATTCCGAGTGCAAACAGTGCTTTGGTGGAGAACCAGATATGTTGTGTGTGTGTGTGTTCCTGCAACCCCTTACTGGGCCTCACGAGCTGAGTTTCAGAAGGGTTCATACAGCCTTTCACACAAGTTGGCTGTTCCACCTTAAATGGAACAGCAGTTCCATTCTGAGCCTTGAGGCTTCCCTTTCTTTTTCCTGAGGCCATTTAAGGTGTAAATTAAAGTTCGCTGTCCTGAGAAGTTGCCGAAGTTTAATCTACAGTAAACTCACTTGTTTCTGAACATATATCACTTACTGTTATCTAGACCGAAGAACTAAATATTAGCACAGCTAAACGGCATCTCCAGTTTTCCAGGGCTGACTTTTCACACATGAACATGACTTAAAGCTGCTAGATAGAAGATTGCTTGTTAAACACGTGTATTTCTTATAATAATTCAGAATAATTCATTTAGAGTGCACTGTGAATTACCCCATAACAATACAAACCACTAATGCGTTTCTGAATCAGTTTAACAAAACAAAAAGCTCACTGGACTGGATATTTGATTCCATAGTACCCTCTTGTGGTGGAGCATGTGACTTTTTTTTCTTTTTTCTTTTCCTTTTTCCCTTTTAGACCATTCTCAGACCCCACTAGCAAAGGGTGATGTTTCTCCTGCTGTTTCTCCATGGTTATGTTAGTTCAGTTTTATTGACTTTCTTGGTAGATTAAGAATAAAGGGTCATATAATATTAGTAATTACAGCAATGTACAGCAATCATTCAATAAAGGACAAAAATGTTTAAAAACGAAATCAAGTTGCTTTCAGTGAGTTAGCACGTCTTTCTCAGTTTATTATTGAAAAAAAAATCTATACTGAGGATGAATATTAAGGACATCCTTCTAGTAACCTCTTCTACATACCCCCTAGCACTATGAAACACAATGTACTTAAAATATTCTTAATTCTACCTTAATTTATGCACCAAACACCTTAATTTAATTAAGTGCCCATTAATTTGTAAACTGTTCCCTTAATTTTACCTTAAAAGTGGATTTAAGGTGTTAGTGTGAAACC
>JBBKCR010070433.1:0-10129 GCA_037577295.1 Ladigesia roloffi | reverse complement strand
TTCTTCTGGCTCCGCCCCCAAAGAGGAGCCAGTGTTGTGCCAAAAAGTGATCGTCTGCCAGAACTTGATTGCCGTCCGCGGGAGCGCGCTCAGACTCTTAAAGTTACAGCGCCCAGATTAACTTAATTGATATCATGCAGGAGGGTTATATTTGCCACATGTTACTGCAAACAGACCCTTATAACTGCTAAAATACCTTAAATGATAATAATTAAAATGATAATATCTGGTTTTCAAGCTGCCAAAAAGTGATTACAGCTTATAACTTGTGACTGCCACATTATGAGCTGCAATCACTTTTTGGCAGGTTGAAAGCATGTTCTCAGTTTTAATGTTCCTTTAAAGGTATTTCCGCAGTTATAAGGGACTGTTTTCAGTATAATGTGTCACATTTACCCAAAAAAGGGGGTTGGGTCTATTATAAAGGGGCTGGGTCTATTATAAAGGGGGTTGGGTCTATTATAAAGGGGGTTGGGTCTATTATAAAGGGGTTTGAGTCTATTATAAAGGGGCTGGGTCTATTATAAAAGGGGTTGGGTCTATTATAAAGGGGGTTTGGTCTATCATAAACATTGATCTCTGGGTGCTGTGTTCCCGACTGACTACTGCTTTACTTGGTGAGTGAATTAAATGGGATAAATGAGTTAAATGGGTTAAAAATGTTAAATTAGTTAAATGGGTTTAATGAGTTAAATGGGTTTAATGAGCTAAATGTGTTGAATGTGTTAAACAAGTAAAATGTGTTAACTTAGTTAAATGAGTTAATTGAGATATATGGGTTATATGAGTAAAATTGGTGAAATATGTTAAATATGTTAAACGGGTTAAATGTGTTAAATTAGTTAAATATGTGAAATGAGTTAAAAGTATTAAAAGGAGTTAAATGTATTAAATGAGTTAAATGAGTTAAATGTGTTAAATGAGTTAAATTTGTTAAATATGTTAAGTGTGCTAAATGGGTTAAATTAGTTAAATGAGTTACATGGATTTAAAGAGTTAAAGGAGTTAAATGAGTTAAATGTGTTAAATGAGTTAAATGAATTGAATTTGTTAAATATGTAAAGTGTGGTAAATGGTTTAAATTAGTTAAATGAGTTACTTGGATTAAATTATTTAAATGTGTTAAATGAGTTAAATGTGTTAATTGGATTAAATGTGTTAAATGTGTGAAATGAGTTTACATTTCCTTTGCATGTGATCCGTACATTCACTTATATTTTAGTAACTTAAATTTTAGCAAATCCCTAATCTCGGCATTTATAAAGCTACACACCACGAGTTTAACAAGGCTGAAGTCATATTTAACATTTAGCCAGTTCAGACTTAACTGATTTATTTAACATACAGTGTATTTCACTAAAATGTTTATGAAATCATGCCGTATTTTAAACTTTTCTTCTCTATCTGCATACACAGACGATTCCTCCTCTCTTTCTCATGCTCTCTCTGTCTCTTTTGCTCCTTCTCTCTCATTCATTCTGTCACCCTCACCTTCAAGCTGTCAATATTCTGAGATTCGTCTGAGTGTTTATTCATGTTTTAGAAAAACATTGTTTTAGTAAATATTTCATTATGTTCACTAACCTGTTTTGGTTCCATTATCATACGGTGTCTGATACCAAAGAATTCACATTCAGAATCATTACTGTTATTTTCTTTAGTAAGAAATAACACACGTACTATTTATGGTTTGATTACACTAATGAGACTGATCACAATAATGAGACTTATTTAATTAATGAGACTGGTTTAATTAGTTATCGAGGTCAGACCCTACATATATAGCCAAGACAGACTTAGTTTCTGTGGGTTGGAAGTGGAGCTACAAAGTTACAGATTTGCGTTCGCTGGAATCATCAGCCAGAGACTTTTCCTAAAAAGCTTCTCTCAGTAGTGATGTGCGAATCGATACTGAAATATAGATTCCTACGATACCGGTTATTGAGTAGCGATTCTCACATTAAAATATCAATATTTTAGTAGTTTGGGGTAAATGTGGAGTTTATCATTAACGGGAACTCAGTGGAAAGTGACTATATTATTGGGATCATCTAAATAAGAAGAAACATCTTACTGTCTTGCCTGCTGTAGGCATATGTGAAATACGGCTGTTTATCGATGTTCTCTCACAACAATCGCTGAGAGCCTTGTGTCACGAATGCGGAAAAGTGTGAATGTTAATGTTGTTTAGGTTTGTTTTATTTCTTGTTATTGTAATTCTACATAATTAAACAACAAGAACGAATATTCTGGTGTCTTGTATCTATTATGAAGATAATCTGAAATAATCTACTCTTTATTTTGATTTTTCAAACACGTACAATTTTTGTACAAAATATCGGTTTTGGATCAGTATCGCCGATACCAGCCTGATTTTTACTTGGTATCGGACTGGAAAGGAATAGCGCATCACTATCTCTCAGGCCACTCACACTGTGTATTATGGGGGAGGTTATGTTGACTATTGATTTCTTTCTCATCAACATGTCAAGCCCACTTTAATTAAGAGCTGGCTGCAGGTTGAGAGAAGGTTTTGCAGAAAACTTTGAGTAAACATTGATGTCTTTGGTAGGAATGTTCTAAAATAGAAGTTCAGGCTGAGTGGTTGTAGAAAAACTGAAGAATTTAAACAAACTAATTGTGGTTATCCTCCATACAGCCCTCAAATCTCTTAGCTAGACAGTGGTAAAATACATTTGAGTTTCATCACTTCAAGATTTAATTTATTCAATTATCTGAGCATAAGCTGCCGGGCCAAGACGATCCGGAACCGTGACCCAGAGCGTTCTTCACACCGGCCATCCCAGAACACTTTCGGCATTCTCCTCATTAACAAATTGCCTTATAAATGTGTCAGGGAAAAATACATAAACGCCACAGGAGTCTTATTAAAGACGAGAGGGCGGATGCCATCTGGGAGAGACGGATCTGAGCGTCAGGACGGTCACGGTCCTCTCGTTGGGATATAAATTTTATTTATGCAGCACTTTCTCATGCCTTCATCTCAAGGTGCCACACAACACATACATCTCATGGCCCCTGCCCAGCACTAATCTAATTAATTACACAAAGCCACAAAGTGACCTTTGGAATTTGGACACTTAAAAATGACCTGGAACAAATCAAGCACGGGTTCAGTAAAGTTAAAAGTGGAGGAGAACTCAAGTGGAAGGGAACAAAGAGAGCAGGAAATGGTTCTGGAGTTAGTGGGGACTACCAGTACAGGTGTTATACAAACAGTGACCCCAACTTTTCACGGGGTTACGTTATAAGTAAAAAATAAAAAAAGTGTAAAGATAAACCAATATCTGTACTGTAAAGTTTACACTGAACTCCCGCAGTGCTAGAATGTAAACCCCGATGGTCCCCCTGTACAGACTGGACTGTAACTCAGCGCGGTTTCTTTGGTATAAGCAGGTAAATACAGTAATAAACTCATTTCATTTACATTAATAAAAATACAGGCTTTAAGAAGAACAGAACTAAAAACAGGAGAACACACGAGACACTCCACGGGGGAAATTCTGGGCTGCACCCTCACAGGGCAGCAGCCATTCAGAAGCAATGAGAAATAAATAACGCTCACGGATTTGCTACTTTCAAACCTCTCACCTCTGAGAACAGCAGTGTTTCGGCATTTACCAAAATATAGTAATTTTTTATATAGAAATGTAGCTGAATTTACATTCAAATGTATTTTACAAAATGAGTTGTATTTGTTACAATATTATTAAATTTCCCATGATAATTTAGCACAAAAATGCATTAAAAATTATATAGTGCCAGGGAAAAAAGCTGTGACATCTGGGCTTCATCCACCACACACCCTGTCCTTGAGATAGGTCTATGTTTGACCTCACAAAAACAAAAATGTGGAGGATTTCTGCAGTTTCTGCATTACTTTCAGCGAATAATTATTAGTTTCAATTCTCAGAAAAAATCCAAAAATCCACATTGGACCCAAAACCATGACTGATGATCCGTGTTACAGTGTGGAGAATGAAATTATGAATTAACTCAATGAACTATGAAATTATGGGCAGCTGAATCTCAGGATTAACAATGTGGTGCGTCTTATTATGACCGGAATAAATATTTGGTAAAGTTTGTTCCAAAGTTGCTTGTATTGCTGATATAATTACTTCAGGTTGTGTCATTTGTTTTCCTTGAAACGCGGTAGAAACAATTGGAGTTATAAATACTCTAGTGGAAGAAGAGTCCAAGTATATGCATGTGTGTATTTATATATATTGTATCTCTGTCAGCTGCCAGCTGCTCTGCCGATCCTCCGAGCCACAAGTTTTCTGGAACTCCGGCCTTCTGTGGTTGTAACTTTGATCAGCTGTAGTCAAACCACCTGGTCGCTAGGAGGAATGCTGATCTTCCTCTCCACCAGACCCATGCTGGAATGGTCAGAATTCATTCCAGCTGGGGAGGAGAAGTCCTGTAGATCAGTGGTTCACAACCGTTTTATCACCATGGACCGGTCAATGCTGGAAAATTTTACAATGGACCGGGGGTTGCTGCTCAAGTGACCGTAGCATTTTTCAAAATAAAAGGTTTTTCAAATAAACGTTTGTTCAGGCTCAGGTAATTAGCACAATGGAAATAATTTTGTCTTTGCCGGCCCGGTACCAATTGATCCACAGCCCACAGGTTAGGAACCACTGCTGTAGATGTTGAGGGTCTGAGAGCATCGGACAATTAGGCCCTCGCACTTCTCACACAAATCTTTCATCTGATTTGAAGGTGAAGTCTCACTTCTGGTTGGGGCAGGTGGAGAAAAGTGTTGCTGGATCACCTGATGTAATCAGTCTCCAGCTCCGTGTTCTCCAGGTTGATGAAGCCAGTGGTTTGACTTCCCTATACATGCCCTCATCATAATCCAGCAACAGTCCTGGAGACGGGTCCTCGGCTTATAATCTGTTGACGAACAGTTTTGCCACCTCTCAAACAGTTTTGGCATCCCAAAGCAACTTCCATTCTGGGCAGTCTGGAGCAACTTGGGGTTAAGGGTCTGGTTCAGGAACCCAGTGGTGGTTGTGCTGAAATTAGGATTTAAACATATGACCCCTTGGTCCAGAGGTAAGTCTCCTACCCAATGACCTACCACCACCCCACATGAGTGGTGTGTCTCCTGAAATTAGCAGACATGTGGTCTGAGCAGCCGAGGTGGGGGAGGGAAGTTCCAGTGTGTAAAGAAGGTCCAGTGCAATCATTTCTCTGTTTACAGAATCCACATAGTGGATAGTCTACATTTGACAATCGGAATCCCAACCATTAAAAAGCAGCAACTGGCCTCTGCTACAGTGTTCATACCATTCAGTAGTGATGTGAACTTGCAAAACCCCCTGACTCCTAACATATAGAACTGCACATCACAACAACCTCTCCAGTTGGATGGTGGAATCTGGAATCTGGAACTCTCACATGTAAAAAAGAAAAAGAAAAGTTCTTACCACAATACCAGACAAGAGAGTCTTCTCGTTCTCTTCTCTTTTTCTACAGAGGAGAGGCTGTAGATCTGTGGTGATTCAGTTTATTTGTCACATTTGAAATACACACGTTTTCTATTAAACATGTGCAAATTTCACATAAAACAGCATGTAAAACAACATGGCATGATGCTCATATTAATCTGGCAGCGCTGTATATTTTACCTTCTTTTCGTCTGCAGTTTGGAAGGTGTTCCTCTCTGGTGGAGGTTTAGATGTTTATGCATCACTATTGGTTCCTGGATGGTCACCCACCTATTCAACAGATATTATTGACTTCCCATGACTAGTTTTGCTGTGTTTGGTTGAAGAATGCCCAGAATACACACTTAGGGGGTGTTCACATATCGTGTCTTTTGCGAGTCCATTATTTCAAATGTAGATGCGCGGCAGAAGCGACAAAGTCGCAATGCGCATGAGGTTACCTAAACTTTTTAGAATGCTGCAAGCGCTCCGCGGATCATGTGACAAGATTCAACCAATTAGCTTTTTGCCTTTTCCGTTACACTGACCAGAGATGGTTTCATGGGAGAAGATCTGTTTATTGATGCTTGGGCCAATTTTTCCTAAAATATAATCCAGCTGGTCTTTGTTAAGTCTGAAATAGGCTTTGAACCTCCATTGTCCAGGTAGAGCTCCGGGATCAGCAGGTGAAATTCCCCATGTTTGTTTTTTCCATTTCTGAAGAACGGATGGCACCCGAACACTACAGCGTTATTTTCTTTCCTGTGTAAACAACAACAGAGTCACAACAAGAGTTTTTCATTGGTGGAAATCCATCGCTGAAATTAATAGAGAAGGCGGCTGATGGTTGCTTAGCAACGACAGACACTTCCGGAGTGCAAGACCCTGAACGCTTTTGGAAAGAAGGAGAAAGCGACGCACCCTCGCCTCTTCCATGAGTTTTAGGCGCGATATGTAACAGCCCCTAAAGCAGAATAAGAGAGTTTGAGCTGGCATTCTCCAGAAGGTTACCTACGACTTTCTGAAATGTTAAAAGCATTTGACACATTTTCTGTTACTACGTCCGGTGTAAATATGTCCTTTTCATTTTTCTGTGGCTTATTTGTGTTTTTATGTTGTAGTTTATGATTTTAGTGTGTTAGGATGGGCAAGTGGCCTTGGTGTGTTTCAACGATGACCAAAATTCGAGTTACATCCCCGTGATTGGAACGGATCTGTGTGTAACTCATGGACCCCCACCCCACCCCCCACCCCCCCCCGTACACAGAAAGCATCACTGTTCAATCAGACCTGGAAGATGGTGTGTGCTTGACTCCAGCATCACCTGATGATATGAATAGTAATGTTGTGTTTTAGGGCGAACGCAGAATGAGCCGTGCCCGAGGTGAGCCCCCGCGGCGAGGCGGAGGTACTTAAAGATGATTGACGGCCCAGTCACGTTTTGACTCAAATGGAAAGTGACACATCTGTTGATTTGGCTGGAGCCTACACATCCGCTCCCAACTGGAATGTGCTACTTCAGCATGCGTATGCATGTTTGTGTGTGTACCTGTGGGTGTGGGTGTATATGTAGGTGATTGTGTGTGTGTGTGTGTGTGTGTGTGTGTTTGTGTGTGCGTGTTGAGATATTGTAGGTAGATGTATGCCGGTGTGAGCAGCTGGAGAAGCGATGAGCAAGTACAATTATAAATTATTAATCAAAAGGATCTTCTTTCTTTCCATCTGCACTTTTTGACAACAATCACAAAGCCGGCTTGATTTCTTTTGTTCAGATCCACCCAGGATCTATAAGAGGGGTCACTGTGTTCCGACGGCAGCCTCAAGATCGCCTCATCCCTGACCATGAAAATGGGGAGAGTCACCGCATGGCCAGAAGCTTAATGGTGATCTATCTCTCTCCAGACTTGCAATAAAAAGATCAGAAGTGTGCTGTAAAACTCTAGGAAATCCATCTGAAAAAACCCCCATTCATGTTCCCCCCTGGACCCTTGTGAGATGGTGAGGTCAGTTCGTCCGCAGTGCGTTTCCTAATCAATATAAGATCAGAGTCACTGGGTTCTTCCTAATTTGACTCACACTTCCACAGAAGATGGGGATTGAGGAGAGACGGAGCTCTGCGATACTCGAAGGTGATTCAGATTGGCTGGCTCAGCAGGCAGCGCTGGGTAAACGCGACCCGCAGGTCAGGGGCTTTTGCATAAGTCATGTTTGTTATCCTTCACCTCTCTCAGCTAACAAAGCCATCCAGCTCCATCCTTACCTCCCTGCCACATTCCCTCAGTGAAGCCGCTGATTGATAATGCTCCTGCTGTTGTTACGCTTTGCCATTAAGAACTGATCACACATTCATCAGATCAGAACGTTGGTCAGTAGCTGCTAGTGGTCATTAGGCACAGCTGTTTAAATTACATTTTCTAAGTGAAAATAAGTGAAAATGTTCCGCATTTTAATGCACATTATTTGCCAAATGTAAAAAACTGGAATAAATAAGTAAATAAATAAATGTTTTGTAAGCAAAAGTCCTGCCACAAATTCTATTTTATTTATTCAGGTATTTGTTTCTTTGTTTACCACCTGCCACTTTTACATTCATTGGAATCTTAAAATGTACATTTTGGGCAGGATCAGTGCCAAGAGCGGGCAAATCTTGGGTTTTTGTACCACTAAAAATAACCGGACAGCTTGATTTTTAAACACTCCGTTTTCTTTGTTGTATATATTGCTGCCGTTTTTGAAATTAAAAATTACCATCAACTTGCAGCTTTGAGTGAAAAGTAAAATCTTTGAAATATTTACAGGAACTTCTACATGCCCGTAGTATTTGGTGATGCTCACTTTTGGTTTTAATTGCCTGGGTAGAGATCTCAGATCCACCCGAGGACCGTCTGAACAATCAACGTCTCCGAGAAGAATCTGACCTTTCTCTGCAGAGACCCTAACACGGTCCCTGCCACACATCTGACCAGTTGAACAGTGACTCCGAAACAGAGCTTAAACTTCTCATAACATTTCTGCTAAAACTTCTAAAACGAATTTTCCGCCCATGTTTAAAGGATAAAATCCCAGAAAGAGTCCCGATTGATTCTTTTAGACTCCACTGTATATTAGTATTCACCACAGAACATCATCCTTACAGCTGATTGGACAAAATCACTAGATGGACAGACCCCTTGATTTTTAAACTAGGAATCTAGAGTGTCCAATCACAGTTCGTCCACGGGGTAGGGGTGGTTTGTACATTGTACACTCAGGAGGAATTCTGTGGAATCTGGTTCTGACCAAGTCCGTCACTCATTAAACCCCTCAAACCCCCTTCGGTCGACGGATCAGGCTGAAATCGTGCAGGCAGCGCCGCGGACGCCTCTGTGTGTCTGTACGGCGCCACTTTCCTCGGATGGCCTGATTTCTCTCAGTTCACATGGGAAGTTGCAAAACATGTTCCATTGAAATCATCAAGAACCCCCACCAGTAATTCACGCGCCACATTCATCCTGCGCTGGCATCCTCCCAGACTGCGGCTATTCAGCAGCCTATTTAAAGGAAAGGAGCTTTTCTGCATTCCGCCTTTCAGCCTCTCCGCCGATTGCCGTTTGAAAACCGTGTTTATCGTCACCAAGAACAAGGAGAACGCAGCTGTGTTCCAGGGAAAAAGACATTATCGACAGGTTACCTCACTGGAGAGAAAAAACGCGGAGACGAGCATCCGAAACGTATTTTATTCGCAGCTGTTTTCACCATCGGGCGCCTGAAGTTTCAGAAAATACAAGTCGAGTTCATTAGAGTCTGGTTTGACTGATTCTACCCAATCTGTTGTGGTCCAGTGCAGTAATAAGGCCAACATTCCTTATCTTACAGCAGCAGCCTCTTCATCAGAGGAAGAAAAGACTACAGGACTTCTTCTATAGGTGAGAGGAAGCTGAGGAGCCTGTCCAGAAGA
This sequence comes from Ladigesia roloffi, assembly GCA_037577295.1. Taxonomy (NCBI): domain Eukaryota; kingdom Metazoa; phylum Chordata; class Actinopteri; order Characiformes; family Alestidae; genus Ladigesia; species Ladigesia roloffi. The sequence continues at coordinate 733 of JBBKCR010070433.1, read as the reverse complement.
GAGAAGGAGGAACTACCAGCTACTGTTCCAGGAGAGGGTCTGGGCAGATGAAGGGAAGTCTCTTTTGAAGTCTAGTAAACAAATTATACAAGCAGCTTAAGATACATTGTGTAGTCGCTTCAGTTTTTGTTAACAGGGTTTATGTGTGTTTGGTGCTGCCTTACATCCCGAGTGGTGGGGGAACGTTCTTATTTTGCAGAGGATTGCTGCAACATTCGGTGGCCCCCCTACCTTTGAGGAGTGTGAACAATGGGAAAAATAGAAAACATAGATCTTCATTGCGTGAGAGTTGGCAGCCCTGAAACTGTGGGACTGTGTTATTTTTAGAATGGGATTTTTTTAAATGCTAAGCTAAATGCTAACCCTTTTTGGCTCAAGTATTTAGCTCAAAAAAACGCTGATAAAACGCAATCAAAACATCTTCAGATTCTCTCAGATCAAAACATCTTTAGAATCTCCAAACCTGCTGCCTGGAATGAAGACATTTTTTTACATTTAAGCTCTTATCATGGGTATCATCACCATTCAACCACACACACACATTTACCATAAATACTGAGTTCCCCCAGCGCTGCTGAATATTGAATCTTTGGTGAAAGAATCCACTACATTAAACCGATAGAAGAACACACACCACACAGTTGGAGGAAAACCCGGAGTTGATTTTCAGTGGTGTGTGTTCTTCTATACATTAAGTGGAGTGGATTCTTTCACGAAAGATTCAAGATTCGAG
>JBBKCR010070372.1:0-10130 GCA_037577295.1 Ladigesia roloffi | reverse complement strand
TAACAATAAATCCGGATCTGTCACAGACCCAGGGCGGGGCGAGCGCGGAGAGGGGAAATCTACATCGTCCATATCGTAGATTTTTTCGATAGTAATATCTTGAAAGTTCACGATAAAGATATATCTTTCAGCCCTAATCAACACACTTGCATGAAACTGAACTGCACAGTAACCTTAAACAGACTTGCTTTTGTGGTTTATGAGCACAGTAAACTCTTATTTGCTCTTCTGGACAAAGGGACACTGATTTAGGCATGTAACATTTTGGCTCATTACACACAAAAGCAATTCTGACTGTTTTTATTCCATTTTTTTAACATAATATAAAAATAAGAAGGCAAGATTTTCCTCTGTGGCCTGTCCATTCAGGGAAGTTAGTTCTATACCATCTGGTGATGGCGAATCCTTACTTTACAGAGCATCCTGCGACGTCACTGATTGGCAGAGGGAATTTGGACGAGCTGACCTTCTTGAACTGGGCTTGCTCATTGGGATACAGGAGGATAATTGGCAAAGTGAAGTCAAAGGTGATCCTCAGGCCATCCACCATCTCCTTACAGAGGTCCTCGCTATGGATAGAGGAGATATACGATACATTTAGACACTCAAGTTACTTTTTCTCATCATTGAAATCCTAGACATGCATCAAAAAGGCCAGCATATTATATCACTGCATAATACATATGGCTTCACACACTGACTACATTAGGCTAGTTTGAAAGCCTGTGAACCCTTTAGAATGTTCTACATTTATGCATAAATTTTACATTTAAAAAAATTATATTTCACACGAACAGTAACAGAATCAAATAACCAAAGGAGGCTAAAATATAGTTTTCCCATTTATTTACTGAGGGAAGTGATCCAGTTTTATGTATTTTTGAGCAGCGAAACGAAGTGAGCTTTACTTTCATTTTCTGGAGCGACGCCCTTGTGCAGTTATTAATGCCACAAAACTTTCTTCGAGCAACACAGCCATGCCCACCACTGTAGTTCTGTGTTCTCCTAGTGGTGCATACTTGTGAACACTAACTCTAACCAATGTAAGTGAGGCCTGTAGCTGCTTAGAAGTTACCCTGGGCTCCTTTGTGAGCTCATGGACTGTTACACACCTTGCTCATTGAGTACACCAGGTTACAATTGTCTTGTTTATTTTTCTTCATTTGCACAGAAACTGACTGTGGATCAGTGGAGATTTTGATTTGGTTTTGTGACTTTTTCCAATCTGATGAGCATCAACAATTCTTATTCGGAGGTCACCCAAAATCTGCTTTGTTTGTGCTAAACTATACTTCCACAAAATATATAGTGAAGGTCAAAGCAGATCATTATTCTTTACATAAACAGCACCCCAACTCCCCATTGACTGAAAACACCCAACATGAATTGTACCTTCAAATCAAATGCTAATCCTAGTGGTTCACAAAAATGTGCCACTCACTGAATAGCTTTCCTCAACAAATGACCAATAACAATATTTTTGTCCCATTTGTTTCGTTGTATCTCATTTTTGTAGCTCATATGTATGCAGAAATACTGAACGTTCAATTTGTTTCACAATATTTCAACTACCACTACCCTTATTTCTTTCAAGATCTGGAACTCACTTCTTCTCTGGTGGCACAGTGGATGGACTTGTGGACTGTACTGTGCATTGACGGTGTCGATAGCGCTCGTTCGCAGAGAAAGCTGCGTTTATACTGAAGTTCTTCACATAGGACTCCAGAATATTCACGACGTTCATCGGGCTCGGAAGCTTCACCAGCTGGAGACAATAAGAGTCAGCCAGATGAAACACATGCTATAATCAGACCAGAAGACTAGAGGAAAGCAATCACTGAAATATTTATCACAGGCTTTGAATGTGAATTAACTGATAATTGATAAGTCAGCCTAAATTTTGCCTGAAAATGTGAACAGCTAAATGTTCAGAAACAATGTTTGACTATTTACTTTGTAAGTTTCAAGCAATAGCAAGAGAGTATTCTAACTTATAATCTAAAAATGAAAAAAAACACTAACTATCACACAAAGATGAAACACTCTGTAAGTTCACAGTTTAACAAGATACTCTGATCGTATTTTTATTGCAGCTAACAAACAGTGTGAACAGGTGATTTCTCCACGTAAAAGCCTTTAATGACAGTCTTATAGGTTAACTGCTAGCATAGCTATCTACAGTATTTAACACAAGGCAGAATTAGTTAAAAAAAGCTTGATCAATTTCACACTTAATAAAGTAGCTGTCAAATACTCAATATTTGTAAAATAAAATACTCTAGTTATAAGCTGAAAATATTCTAATGTACTCTGCAATTATATAATGTTTTGTGTACCAGAACTGTGCCCAAATGTTTCATTAATACCTTAGCAGGGCTATTGCTAACAATTTCATATTAATCACAATACTAGCATTTCTCTGACTTGTCTTAGTCCATATCAGACCTGGAACAATATTACAATCGGTCATATATCAAAAAAGATGCTACCAGTCAACATCAGTTACTATCACACGTGTTTAAGAATACTAAAGTCTACCTTCTTTCGCTTGTTGATATAGAAGCAGTCCTCCTCCAGCTTCTTCTTGAGAACGTCAGGGATGTCTATATTTATAGTGCTGATCTTATCCTCATTATCCCTCTTAGAGTGTGTTTCTTGTTCTTCTCTCTGTGAGGAACAGCAACGCAATATTTCCAAAAACACCGGATACTACATATATTTTGAAATCCTTCTGCAAACATTTAATCATAAATGGTCCGTTACAAACTATCAAAAAATACTTGGAGTTACATAGAATTTTAACATCCATTAAAAAGTAACAATAGTGATACGTATTTGCTATTTTGGAAATAAAATTTTTGTATCGACAGTGCAGGTGGTCACAGGCAATCATTTACCATTTCTTCCAAATCCACAGATGATTCGCTGTCAGATTTTAAAGTCTCTGGGTCGGAATCGTCCCCGTCACTGTCCTCAGATGATGAGATCAGAGCTGGATGGCAGCAAAGCAAAGGGAACAATGAGTTCAGAAGAAGCACTGATCACCCACAAAGACGAATGTATTGTACATGACACTTACATTTAGGCATGGGCCGGTATAAGATTCTGAAGGTATGGTAACCTTGGATAAAAATATCGCGGTATCACGGTATTGTAATTACTGCTCTACAATGTTGTATTTAAATGTCTGGGTAAAAAAAACAACTCTTTTTTCCCAACTGAACACAATATATTTTATTTTAGGAAACATATAGAACAATTTTTAACAATGAACATCAGACAAACTAAAATAAATAATTGAATCTTCCTAATTAAATTAAATTGCAAAATAAACAATGCACATATCGTAGCAACGCTAACTTTTTTTTTGTTGCAGTTTTGAAACCGTGACTTTTTTAAACCTTGAAACCGGTTATCATCCCATGTCTACTTACATTTAAGAGAAAAAAAGACTTACAGGGTTCATCACTCTCCTCTGTCTCCTCTGTAGGTAAGGTCTTAAGCACAGAGTCAACTCCTGGTAAACGACAGCGTCGCTTCCGCCATCCCTTCCTCTTCCTGTCAGGAACAACCCTTCTATGTTACACCAAGATCCGAGAGTGTGTGAGATACAACTGTTGTAACCTATGCATGCTCAAGGCAAATGTACTTGTCGTATCATGACTCAAAAGTATCTATTATCAATCTATTATCAATTCTTAATGCAGTTTAAATCAGACAGTTCTTTAGAGGAGAAGAAAACATTTGCATTAAAAGCACAAAAGCACATTGTGATCCTACAAAAAATATTTAATTTGAAAGTAAATAGCTTTGACCCATACAGTGTCTGACATGGCCAGTGTAATTCTCTGTTTTGCCCATTTTGCACTCTGCTGCTAGAAAACAGTATGTGCCACAATATTGTATTCATTTAGACTGTTGAATGCAGTCTTGTGGTTTTTCTTGCACCCTCGTTTTTGTCCTGTCTGCACAGACTGTTCTCTTCTGTAATTTACGTGACTATGGCAATAAAAATAACATTCTGTATTCTCCAACAACGCCCCATATTAATGCATTTCATGTTAATAGGGTTACACATACATGCGCCCCAAAGCTTTGCGTGCCAGTTTACGCTGTAATCTGCGATTTTCTCCTGAATCTCCGAGTACATGGTCCTCTGCAGCCCAGCGATCCCAACTGCAAAATAATAACAATAATAACATTTATTTGTACATCACTTTACACAAATGTACAAAGTGCTTTACATGTACATAAACATACAAACACAGCTAACTTTGGCCACCGCTTAACTGGTGGTCTCCATGTACATTAGGTTAATTTGGCAGCTGCTTTAAACCAAAGCAACTTACACTACACGAAAACACAGTGTGAGAACCGGAGGAGAGTTCTAAGTGATTGTCAAAGTAATGCAAGAAGGAAGTGCATTAGAAGAGGAGATGCTCTCTGAACAGAGTCATCAGGAGCTTCTTGAAACCAGAGAGGGATTCTTCTGCTCTAGTTGCCTTTGGCAGCTCATTTCACCAGTGGGGAACCACAAAAGGGAAGAGTCTGGACTAGGTTTGCCTCGTGCGGATGGATGGCAGAACCAGACGATTTTCTGTAGAGGAGCGGAGGGAGCAAGCAGGAACATACGGCTAAATGATAGGGTTAAGTTAGCTGGGTGAAAACCCAGATGTGACTCTGTAGGCAAAAGTAAGAGGCTTAAATTTGATTCGGGCAGCCATGGTTACCCAACGTCGGTCAAATACCAGTGGGGTGACATTTTGGGTTGGGTCTTTAATAATTCTTATATTGCTAACACGCATGACACCTCCCTAATCGATATAACTTCCTTTAGCTACATAAACAGCTTTTAATAGGAGTTTAGGTCGTGTTGTACCATGACGACAAACAAGCTAAGTGCTAACAAAGCAGTGGAGGGATTCTTCTTACCTTCGATTCCAACCATTGAAGTGAATCAGGTACTTTGGAATCCGCTTGCCCTTCTCATCTTTACCAACTACAATATCGACGACCTAGAAATAAAAATGTGGCTACATTAAAACACAAATGTGACGTGAAACTTCCATAGCCAACTAGGACTGCTCCAATGACTGCCTGCACTGATTTCTCCAAAATCCCTGACAATTACCAAAAAAGGTCGAAGTAAAAATTGCCCTGTTTTCCTTTTTTTAACATAGAATATGTTTAACATAACATGTTTCCAGTGTCACTACTTAATGCGTACATAAATAATTAGTACTAGATATGTAGTGCATAGAGTTAAGGTTAACTAAAGAGTGCTAACATGGTCTCAGTGAATAAAAACAGTGTGTTAACACGGTCTCAGACACAAATATGAGGGAAAACTGACCTTCCGACGACGACTTAACAAAAAGAGCAGTTTTTCAAAGCTTCAAGGTTCTGTTACTAGTCGAAGCTCAGATTTTGTAGCGGCTCCTTACTATGTTTAAACACAAAGACGCTGAGACGCAGAAAGCTGCAACCAAGCTGCTTCTGTCCCATTAGCTCCCCCAGTTTGTTAGGAGGAGAAGTACTCTCTCCAGTAAGGTTGCTTGATAACTTACAAGGAAGCCATACATCTAAATAAACAGTTTAATACCCGTTCTGTATAAAGCGAGCCTAAAAAGCCTTTAAAGTGTCTGCAGAACAGGTTAAATATCATATGAAGACACTCTGTGTCCTGTTGTAAATAAAGTTTGTTTACTTGTTTACTCCTACTTGACTCGATCATAGCAACCAATAGTTCTAAGCAAAGTTGTCAAGCTAAGGTGAGTAAAAAAAGAGGTTTAAAAGTAGAGGAAAAGCCTTTATATTTCACCCACAAAACAAACAATCCATGTGTTATAAAGCTGATATTGTGTTCGTGTTGTTATTTATATGTTCAACCAATAACTAATGTCAAAACTGGGTGATAGCAGAGAGCAGGAACAGGCCTAGTGTCAGGTATGGCGAACTAAAGCTAAGCTTTATTTCCCTAAGCTTCAGGACAAAAAATGACACACCCGTGAGGGATTGTTTACCTGTGCAAGTTCCTGAATAACATCCCAACTTTTCTATAACTCGTAATAAACAAGTCTAGGTATGCTAAAAATAGGCCTTAGTTGTGCTATACTGTGCTAAAACGTAATCTGCACCAAAACCACATGCACACAGGCATTAAATAATATCTAAATATATATACTATACACATAGATATAGATATACTCTGCTGCAGCAGTGCAGCCCTATCTGTAAGGAAACGAGCCCCGAATGCCGCCCAGCGTCCCGATATTCTTACAGCAGCACCTTGTTTCCTACATGAACTTGCCTTTGCATCGTATAGCACTTTGGCCTTGGACGGGTCGGGTTCGAAGCAGAGGACTTTCTCTCCTTTTCGGAATTTAAATTTCATTCCCCGAGAGTTCATTTGTTCATCATGGCGCTGTGGAGAGGAGGTGATGGTGGACCCCCCGCTCCTTAACCCGTTCCCCTCCAGATCACTCTCCAGCACGAAAACAGCCAGTCGGGAGCAGAGCGAGCTCACATCCCGGAGAAAAACGAAAACGCGAAGAACGCACCCAAACGGGACCCCCGGAGCCGCCGTAGGCGCAGCTGATGTCACGACGAGGAGCGGGAAGATGGTGTTAGAATGTAAACAACACACAACTGTGAACAAACAAACACATTTTACAGCTACATATTCATGAACAATCATTAATAATGGGAGTCGTTCAGTAGAAACACACATGCGAAGCACGAGATTCTAATGATATATATTGTGGCTGCAAAAGCTATGTTTATATTTTTGTTAATTTATATTTGTATTATTTTATATATATGAACTCAAGTAGTTCATTACAAACGACTAGGAAGCAGGAGATGCCAATTACATCTGTATTTTTACATTTGTATTAACTACATACAAGTAAGTATATTAAAAAACAAACGATTACGATTAGAAGGAACTAAAAACAAATTGAAGTAATTTATTTAAAAACGCCTGGGACCCACAAAATCCCAATTAGGTCTATTGTGGCTACAAATACTATATTTCTATTATTGTACATTTACATTTGTATGTTTTAAAAATATAAACAAGTACAAAGCTAAAAAAACACACACTGTAGAAGTACGTAATTAGAAACATCTGGGAGATGCCAGTGATATCTATTGTGGCCTCAAGTATGAATATTTTTATTTATCTATCTACCGTTTTATTCTTTTCCTTATATGAATCAGCACAAGTAAATATAAATAAAGCAAACAAGTATAAATAGATGCGATTAATTTATAGATGCAATTAATGAATAAGTAGAAAAAACATTAGGGGCAAACCAGGTGCCTGTGTGGTCTAATATGGCCACCAATACTATATATTTTTAAATCGTAATAGATATGTTTTATTTATTTATTTACGTTTACTTGTTAATAAGTTAATAAGATATGATGACATAAGACAAGAAAACCTCTAATTAGTCCCAGAGGTGGGAAATTTGCACTGTTACAGCAGTAAAGTGATCAAAACAAGAAAGGAATTTAGAAGCAGCAAATTAAAATAAGCAATAGAATAAAACTATACAATATAACAGAATTATTTAAAAACACTACTGTATAAATTATAAACATGAATATGGAAGACTGCATGCTGCACACAGTAATTCTGTACCAGAAAATATTGCACATGAGAGACCCAAACTGCACTTATCAGTCCTTGGTGTGATTGTGTGTGTTTGCTTAGGTCAGTGTTTCTCAAACTTGTTTGTCCTGGGGACGAGTCATGTCAGGTTTTGGGGCTGCAGGACCCTGCATAAATGGAATATCTTCCATATTCATAAGTACATACCACCTACCTACCTACCTACATACTAGGGGTGTGCAGAGCGGCCGCTATCCGTACCCTCTGACGGTGACCGAGAAACGCTAGCATAGGTGACTTAGAAATATTCTGAATATACTATTCAAATAATCATTAACAAAATTTCAGTCTAATTATCACTTAATCACTTCAGCAAATAATTGACTTAATGGACAGCTGATTTATGCTAAATTGCAAATGGTGTGGGCCACATGGTTCTGTGAAAATTAAATTAACAATTGACTTTTTAATTATGTGAGTACATTATAATGGCATTTTTGTCTTCACTGTGCTTAAAAAATTATAATAACAATAATCAAATTTTAATAATAAAGTCAAAAGACTTTAAAGTTCTTTTGAGTTTTTTGTTTTGTTTTAGTGGGAGTGTACTGTATTGTGTAATGGTATATTTTATATGCACAGGATTTAGGTATTTTTGTTCCCGGTGAGTCCCGAAGCACAGAGCTTTTCATCCACCAGAGGTCACACTGCCTTCATTCTTTATCATTTTTATTCGCTGCATGCCACAGTTTCCCAACTCAACAATTAAAAAAGATGAGTGTCATATAACAGACTCCTTCGTTTTGATTTGAATGTTAGCTTTCTGATAAATAAAATCACGAGAGGAACCATCTGCTATTCCTACTTACAGAGCCATTCTGTATTTGCATTACTTCCCAATGTTTTATACTGTGAAATGTCTCAAGTGTGTGCTCACAGACTGGTAAGACCAGAAAAATAATACACCACACATATTCTAATCAATTTTTTATGTTTTTATTCATGTGTGTGTAATATTACAGGCTCGGCCTCCCTGCAGTGATTTAAAGTGTGATTGTCCTGATACCTGACAGAGTGGCCAGAACGCCTGGGACAGCAACCATGTTTGAATAAAGGTGCAAAATGGTGAATATGGTGAATATTTCATAATTGCATTTAGTATGAATGCTTGCATCTGCGAGCTGGAACAAAGCCATGAACCTACAAACTCACAAACACACTGTTTTTTTCATTAAAAAAACCCCAATGCAGCCTTTTATTATTTTCCATGGCTGTGTACATTACTGTGTGGGAAAAAGCCCCAAGCAGCTACAGAACTGAGCTTTTAATCCACTAGAGGTCCCACTGCCCTCATTCTTTATCAGTGACATTTGCTGCATGTCACTATTTTGCCTGTCTTACCTGTCACAGCCACTCGAAGTGCTACCCACTCCAGCGTATGTAAACAAAGTAATGCCTGGACTGGGGTTTCAGTTCACAGATTGATGCACAGGACTCTGATGTCATGTTATGAATGAACCCTTAACATGAGAAGAAATCCAAATAAAAAATGATCAGACTTTCAATTAAAATGAAATTACATTCTGGCATTACTAAGAAGTTTTCCGAAGACCATGTACAAAGACATTTTAAACTACCTTCAACCAATACCAATAAACAAAGACATCTCTTTAAGTACCATTCAGGTTTGGAGCATTCACAGATGTAAATAAGGGTATTTGATTCAAAGGTCGCCTGAATAGCCCATCATGACCTACTCTGTTAGATGCCAGAGCACCTCTTTCAATACAATCTGTTTTGTATCTCAGGTTCTAAAAATGGGTGGTTCCGTGTGTTTCTCATTAAGTATGTTTAGTCAGCGTTAAAGCGGCACGTTCCTTTCTAAATTTAGAAACCCTTGGCATGACTTCAATGTGTCCCAGCCTTAGACGCAGTGGAATGGAGAAAGCAACTTTCAGAAAAGCAGGGGAGAGTATACCCTCATTTTAACACTCTCAGTTCATAAGTTCAGCCTGACTCTAAGTACCCAGTCTGTGTCTGACTGGGCTGTCTAATATGGAAAGAATATTAGCATTGCAAGCTTTGTGTGGTTCTGATACGCTTTATACAATATTAATATGCACTAATGAAGCACAAATGAAATAAAATTGTTTGGCACTGTTTAGATTATTAATGTTTAGACTAATACATGCAATTCACAATCAGAACACATGCAGTACACATGTGTGTGGTTTCATTAAGCATAAACAATATATCATTTTTACATTACCATTTTAATACCTCTTTAAAGGACAGTTCACCCTAAAATGAAAATTGGATGTTTATTTGCTTACCCCCAGGGCATCCAAGTCAAAGGTGACCTTATTTCCTCAGCAGAACACAAACGCAGATTATTAGCTTTAGCCGTAGTAGTCTGGTAGTCATATAATGGAAGAGGATGGGCGTCAGACCTTTCCAAGTACAAAAACATGCACAGAGAAATCGAAATTACACCCTGTGGCTCGTGACGACA
>JBBKCR010070361.1:0-10130 GCA_037577295.1 Ladigesia roloffi | reverse complement strand
GTTCACACCCAAAGGTGTTGTCTGCCTCTCTCTCTCTGACGATCCAGATGAACCCAGGTCTTAAGTAGGGGAAGCTCTAGCCATCCAAACAGGTCTCACCTGAAATGAATCAGAGACAATACCACCACTGGTACACTGCAGAGACCCAGGAGACAGTGCCACCTGCTGGTTGAGGACGTAACAGTTGCTTCTCTTTCGGGGGAGCTAATCAGAGAGGCTACTCGGTCAAGGTACTCACGATTAGCCGTCTTATGCAAGCTTCTCAAGTGAACTTTTAGAATTGTGGGTTTTTCCCCTGAGAAGAATCCCACATGTTTTGTCACCTGTTTCTACAATGCACCTGCTCTTATCTGTCTCACTGTCACTCTGCCATCTCTCCCAAACTTTGTCGTTGCCATTTTTCCAGGTAACGCGGTGAGCTCAGGCCTACTGTAAACAAGACGTGACGGACAGAGAGGTGCCATACGGTGCCGCCAGCTCACGTAAATTTGTTGGAGCGAAATAAATCGCTTTCAAATAAATCCAAAAGGCTTATAAATAAACTGAAAACGACGAAAACAAAGATTTCATCTATAATTTCAGTACGTTTTAGTTAGTTTTGTCAACGCACAAAACAGTTTCAGTTAGTTATCATTTTTTCTTTAAAATGTCGTTTTTATTTATTTCAGTTAACGAAAACATTTTTTCAATTCGAGTTTTTGTTATTTCGATCGTTTTCATTGACTGTAATAACCTTGCGTCAGGTGTGAAAATGTGTGTTGTATATAGTTGCTGCCCAAACTAGCAATGAACAAACAACGTTCAAAACCAGAGAAACTAAATGAGCGGATTTTAGATCAGTGAATATACAACATATTACAGAACGACCATCTCAGTGTGTGTCTTCCCACACACCCGGACCCCAACACACACGCTCCTTTAATGACTACCCAGACATCCCGGGAGCTCCAGGCTCTCCTCTCTTCCCTAATTACGGCCCAGACCTGCAGAGAGAGCAGCTGCCGTGGCACAATGGCAGCTCATGCTCACGTTCACGTTTATAAGGATTTTACTGCATATTGGATTTGCTTACACTTCTACTTTACGTGTGAATGCCTTGACGAATACTGCTTGGTGTTCCGTGCTCTGCTCTTGGCGCCCTTTAAAGCTAATTCCTTCTTTATGTGGGGGTGTGTCTCTTGTGGACTGGAAGATTCCTGTTGGTTCATAAATTGAACTATTATAATGGCAGCATTGCGTGAGCTATATGGCAAAAATGTCTTAACTGGTTTAATAAATGTCCTATAATGTTTTGTGAGGGTTTCAGATTGCCCAGGCCCTTGGGACAGTTTAAGTTTGGTGTTTTGAATCAAGGCTGCATTTCCTACTTTCAGAATGTACCCATGGGCGTTTAAGGGCTGTGTGGTTATAAAACAGACTGTGACTGAGTCAACGGTGAAATATGCCCAGCGTTGGCCACAGCAATGGGGGTTCAACTTCCTCCATCGTCTCAACTTCCTCCACCATCTGAGAGTGGTAAAGACACAAATGAAACGAGTGCAAATGAGCACACCCACTTCACTTGCAACTCATTCCTAATGGTTTCACACCATAAGGAATACTGCATCTGATTTTGCATAGACTTTATTCTGAATAGACTCTGTTTACCTTGTACAGCAACATTTAGAGCATTCTGCATACGCCCATACTGTCCTGTCTCAGTTATCTGCTCTCTGTCATGTATGCTTAGGCTAGTACAAATGAGAATTCAGTCATTCGGTTATTATAAAGCAGTTTGAATGGTAGTACGTAAATATTCATTTAACATTCTTGATCTCGTACCTTATGAGGACCTAGAGGAGGTCTGGTAGAATGGGATAGCTAGAACAAGAGAGGGAAAACTTACGGTCTGTGCTTACATGGACATCGAAAATGCAGAGGAATTCAAGCAATGATGTAATGGCTTTTAATTAAAGAACAAAATTGCCTCTTTCACAATGTGAGATACTGTAATTGCTTCTCAAATGACTTTTTTAACATTTCATCTGCATCCAAAGACTTTTCTTTCCCATATTATGGGCCAGAAAGTGTACCTGCTCTTGGAAAAATTAGATTTACAGAGCATGAATCAGTAGTCCTAATCAACAGGTGTCATTTAAACATATATTGGTGGACAACATTTAGTCTCTATTGGAGCTGGAATGGTGTAAAGTAAAGGATTGATTTGACTGGTTGATTAGTGTGGGGTTAAACCCGGGCAGATACGTTGTAGCTCAGATGTTCGTGGTAGTGTCACGCCAGAGTACACGCTCTATAAAAATAAAACCACACCACATGTCCATTAGAGTGTAGTGGATAGGAGCTGCTGTGACGGAGGGACGTCTGAGTTCAGCTGGCTACAGAAGACCATTCACTCCACAGCTCTTTCAGTCAGTCTGTAAACCTACACACTCTCTGCACTTTTATACTGTTTTACTCTCACTACACAATTATTACTGTCAGGCTATAATCACAACACAAACTTCAGATTCGTACTAGAATAAAAAAATGATCAAAGAACTGTAAAAGCTGCACCCACTGTGGGTTCATAATGGATTATATACCATTAAAAGCTAATTAAGTGTTTTGGCTTTATATTTGAAGAGCAAATAACATGACATGATGGCTGTAGGTATGTGTGTACTCCACACAATTTCCAGGATGTTACAGCTTGGTTAACTATGAAAGAGTGGGTTTTAGAGTGTGAGAAGGGTTGGGGCAGTTCTTCTCCATTGCTAAGCGGTGCATTGATAATGTGGAAGAACTGGCGGGTCCTTAAACGTTAGTAAAAGTTGAGTTAACTACTTTGGTGATCGTCACGTTCTGCAGAATTAAATGGCGACCCTGTGCGTGACCTTGAAGCTAAACTGCGACAGAAGTGTAGGAGATTTCGTAGCTCCAGACAGAAGGAGTCCTTTTTTCCAGTCGGCACTCTTTTTTGTTTGTTTTGTTTTTTTTTTTTTGCTTTTTTTATGCTGCACGCTTTCCCGCAAGTGCAGTTTACCTTTTTGGAATCGGACGCAGCGTGGCCCATGGCAGGAAACAAGGTCACTTCCTGTAGGATGCCCTCCAGTCTACTGTAGGAAATCCCGCGGGAGGACGGGAGCCGGCCAGGATGTGTCCCCCCTCCTGGGCAGGACGCAGACCGCGGCAGGAGGGGGCTCAGGGATACATTTGCATATTAGTGTGTTAATAAAGTGCCGCTCGGGGAAGTTAAAGCTTTTGTAGTCCCTGGTCATGATGGATACAGTGGCGGTGTTAACAGTGTCAGACCTGGTCTCCTGTTTTGGCAGCCTCTGTTTTCCACTGTCGCGCCTTTCAGAGGGTTCAGGCTCACTGTGTGACTTCCCGTCAGCAGGGCATGGAAATAAGGTTTAAATACCATCCTGCACAAGCAGTGTGTGTGTGTGTGTGTGTGTGTGTGATATAGCTAACAGATAATGTAGGGTTACACCCCACCAACTGGCATTAAAACATAGAATGCATGTGTTTTTATATTAATGCTAGGTAAAACTATTTTTTTATCAAAATAATCACGTTTTTCTGCAAATAATCACATTGTTATAACCAAAATTAAATTATTATTTTAAAAATTGTATATTCCCCTTTTATTTTGAAAGTGCTGCTATATGAACAAAAGTTCAATAACATTTTGTTTGCAAACACTTTAAAGAAATAAGGAGCTTTTTAAGAGCCGTGTTCCCTTTAACACAGTTACAGTTCAAATATTTCTGTCAATCTCATTAATCTAACTAAATGAAATATTAAACCAAAGCTATTGGCCTCTGCAGGGCATTCACATTTGATCTAGTTTGTTATAAAAATAGATTTGTGTACATAATCTACTTGTTGACATTAAGGAAATAATGCATTAATGCGATAATGATATATACATGTGGGGGTCAGGCATCCCATTACTTTTGTCCATGTTAAATGTACAGAGATACTATTACTTCAGTGAAAGCGCAAACTTTCAAAATCAATAAAAAAAAACCCCATGTTAACGCATGATAACTCTCGGCCTTAAGTAAACGTGACCTGCCCTAGTATTCATATATATTTCATTACACATTACATATAAACTTGATCACTCGTTGTGGAGATATGAGCAAACTGTTGCTTTAAGGAGTCTGCAGACTCGCTCTCTCCACATCGATGATTCTGATTCCCCTTGCTCACTCGCCCGAAGGCCAATTATCTGGATTTGCTTCCTCAAATGTCACAGCCTTTTCTGGGGTGTGTATGAGCGCTGTCGGAGTCTCCCTTGATGCACAGCGTATGTAAAACACCTTAGTTATCTCTACCATCCGCCATTGGTCGCTGCCTAAATAATTCACTGGATCATGAACTCTGGCCAACTCTTCATAAAATCAGACGCCATGCTCTTCACAGACTGTCCGTGAAATCAGAAAACGAGTGTCAGTAAATGAACAGATAGAACATCTCCACAAACACCTCCACCGTTTTTCAACACAGCATGCCTCAATGATTTTCTGCCATCATTTTTTATCTATTTCTTTGTCCTTGCAAAGTTCATTCAAAACCCAGTCTCTAAATTCCGTGTGCCATGATATAATGCAAATTTGAAACTGTGGCACGTCGTAAGACAACTGTCAGGCACTGTAAGAGCCCGATGCTAAAGCAGTTCAGGCTAATTTCGCTTGTATAAGGGTTTCCTAGTCAAGTCAGGTAAGTTTATTGTCATCTCAGTCATATGCACAGAACACACTGTGAAAACATCATTCCTCCTGGACTGTAATGTTCCTACAGCTATATCACACACACACACACACACACACACACATTCTTCAAAGACCCAAATAATACAAACTCAGGACTACATAAATGCCGGCAGGACAGGAACACACAGAGTTCAAAGAGAGCAAGAAAAACAGAACAAACAAAACTCCAGGAAAAGACAGCATATAGTTCAGTCGAACAGCACTTGTGTGAATGAATACTGTGTGATAACATTCCAGCAGAGTTAAGTGTACAAAAATACAAATTCTGAGGCAGTCAATAAGTAAATCCATAAATGTGCCAACAGTAACAGCAATAGGATAAAGAATATACAGCGTATGATGCATAAAGGATGTTTACCCCATTACAGACCAGTGTGTATCTACAGTGTGTCCAGTTTTAACTCTGAAGGGACACATTATACAGATTTACTGCTTTTCTCTCAAGTTCCACTGAGCAGAACTTAGTTGTTTGTATCTATTTTGAGAGTTCCACGTTAACAGGTTTCCTGAGCTTTTCAGGGAAACACATCAGTTGCCCAGGGCAGAAAGAGTTTAGGTTGAATAACACTGAAGTATTCCTTTGAAGTCCCAGTTCAGAGTCATAGGTGAGGTTTTACTGCTGCCGCAGACGTTTATGCACGATACTGCCATCCTTCCTCTGGGTGCAGATTAGGCCCAGGCCTCGGAACAATAAAAACTCGAAGTGGACAGGAGACAGGGACTGTGTGATCGAGTTAGAGGGCCAATTTTAGCTCTAAAGGACGTATTTAACAAATGCAAGCGCATGTTCCTTTTAACCCCGGGCTGGGCAATTAATTGCTGCAGGGGCCACTTGAACAGTCGGAACTGTGTTGGGGGGCTGAACCGACGATAACTTGAAGGTAATTCGGCTCAATATTAACGTTTTTATGCAAACATGTTAATTATGGTGTAGGTCGAAGAGGAAAATAATCCTATAAAAGTAATTTTTTAGATTTAAATTTTAGATTTAGAACGTGGCAGGAAACAGCACTCAATGTGAGACTTGAACTGTGTCAATCACAAACATCCCAATAAGGAAACAAAACGGCCAACAATAAAAATCCATAAATTGCTATAAAAGTCAACTGTAGAACAACATAAGAGCAACTGTAAAACAATCTAAGGGTTTATCAACATAAAAGCATTCATATTTGCCAAGTTAGGCTAAAATATGAGATAATACTGAACCAAGAGCAGTTTGGGAGCTGAAGGACCCGGCGCTTCTTTGGGACCGTGCCAGAAGAGCCGTCTCTCTGAAAAGAGCCATAAATCCCGTGGCTGTACGCCCGTATGCTTTGACGTATGTGATATTCACAGCACAAATGCTAACCTAATTTGAGAAACTTCATACCGCGTGCTTGGTCCCACCCGGCCCCGTCCTGTGACTTCACGGCCCGAGACACGGATGAGACACTGATCTTCGGTGAGCTGGATTAAAATGACAAACAGGCCGGACGAGGCCCGCGGGCCATTATTTTTACCACCCCTGCTTTAACTAGTCCCAGTATTTAACCAGTGCCGCCAGTGGTGAGGCTAAAGAATGCACAAGCCCTGCAACTAACTGTGATGATAACAACAGGCGCTAAATGATGCATTTAACCAGGCCAGCCACACACTTCATTCCACAAAGGGCCCCAAAGGATGCATTTCAGCAGTGCAACTCACTGGGAGGCTAAAAACTGCTTAAAAATATGTGCAGCAACTAAAACCTGCCCTTAAACAGCACATTTAACCTGTTCAGATAACTGGGAGGCTAAAGGATTTGGAGGTTGATGACTAAAGGGTCGATGACTGTAGAGAGATGCCTCTTCCTTGACACAATCTGCTTCATGATTCATTCCCACAAACAGGGAGACACAGCACACACACAAACCCTCTCTGCCTGGAAGCTCTTTCATCACTGTGTTACATCACAGGGTGTACTGGAACACTGCAGTGTGTAGTTCTGGGTTCCAGTCAGGCTTAGGTTACTCTGTTCCCATTTTCGCTGAGGCCGCCGGGACTAATGCGCTAGCATGGCCCAGGGGACCCCGTATGAGACGGGCAGAGGAACCGACCCCCGCTACAACATCACTTTCAACGGTGTCCAGATGCATCTCTCCGATTACATGAGACAAACACGACCTCAGATATGTAAGATCACGTTTTTTTCCCATTCTTTCTTTTTTTGTAAGAAACCGCATTTGCTCCCACTCACCTTCAAGAAATTAGTTTGTAAACAAACCTGTGCAATTTGCATAAACAGGAAATTAAAATTTTACCCCCAAACACTAAACAAGAATTTTACCTGAATTAGAACATTTTACCTCCCATTAGCCAACTAATGTAGCATTTTGTACACATTATATCATCCTAAAAACCAAAGAATAGAAATGTTGTCGATTTGGGCCTAAAAAAACCTTAAAGGTAAATTTCTTTGAATAAATTATTTGATCAAAACAGCTTCCAAGGACAATGAAACATTTATTTTAATTCAAAAGTGAATTATAAGTCCTAGAACGTGCTCTTGATTTTTAAGGTGAGATAGTCCTGGAGGCGTGTTTTTGTTTTTGTTGGGTTCTGCATAGGAACATTTTGGGTTTGGTGCACCCCATGTGGGTCTTGCCACAGTGGTCCTTGTTCCCAGCATGCAAACTCATCACATGACACATCACTGGAACGCTCAGGACGTCCTCTACAAAAGACCATAGGGCCTGATGGGGGAACTCCAAATACTGAAGGAAGATACAGGTGAACAATATGTCTGCTATAAAGGACGTAAATGAATGGGCCGGGTCTCAGGAGGATATACAAAAAAAACAACAAAAAACAATCAAATGAATTCAAACTAGCTATTAAACCTCAGCGTCTGAACATTAACCCATTCATAAAAGATCGCAGGGCTTTCCACCTCACAGCTAGAAGGTCCCAGGTTTAGTTCTTGGCCAGGTTCCTTTCTGGAGTGTTGGGAATTTGTTCTTATTCAGTTCATTCCTGAGAGACAGACACACAGCCCAGCACGGACACGGTATGAAGTGCGTCACACCAAGCGAAACTGTAAAACTCTGAAAGCTGTTGTTTTGGTCTACCATGGTGTGGTAACAAAGAGACACCAGGTGTCTGCAGCCCATATCCACTGAAGAACCAGAATCTTTGTTCTGCATTCAGCCCCTGTGTGACCAGACTAATGGGGTTTCCACTGACTGGTACCAGCTCGGTTCAGTTCAGTTCTACTCTGTTCTGGTTGCTAGAGAAGCAGCACAAGGTTTATCTCCCTTTGGATCTTTTCATCAATGAGAAGTGACGTGAATTGCGCTGACCTCTTCGTTCCACCAAGGCACAGCTAGGCCTGGGCCGGTAAACGTTTCTGACGGTATGGTAACCTTGGATAAAAATATCACGGTATCATGGTATCACGGTATTGTAATTACTGCTCTACAGTGTTGTATTTATAGGTCTGGGTAAAAAAAACAACTCTTTTTTTTCTCCAACTGAACACAGTATATTTTATTTTTGGAAACATATAGAACATTTTGTAATATTGAACATCAGGCAAATAATTAAAATAAATAATTTAATCTTCTTAATTAAATTAAATTGCAGTCACTTGAGTGAGCCTAAACCTGCAGCTCAACAATAATCAAAATAAAGAAACAAATAAAGTTTTCAAAAACAAATCCTTCCTTTGACGACACAAACAATGCGCATATCGTAGGAACGCTATCACTTTTTTTTTTGAGGTTTTGAAACCGTGACTTTTTTAAACTGCGGTAAACCTTGAAACCGGTTATCATCGCATGTCTAGGCACAGTCTTTCATTCTGCCATGCAGTCATGGTCAGATATCTAAGGCAGAGAGTTTTATTCTGAGGTAAATGCAGGGCGGCCTGTCTGGGTTCAGTCAAAATCACTGATGCAACGTAATAAGCCACCTGTCAGTAACCTCCAGTATGTACACACCATCATTAACTATGGGTTCTGCACACCCTCCAACAAGGTGTTACCAAAATAGTACCAGGTACCAGCTACCAGAATATAGTAATGGAAAAGCAGTCGAACCGAACCAAGCTGGTACCAGTCAGTGGAAAACCACCACAAAATTACACCAGTAAGAGTGTGGGGTAATTTGTTCTCCCTGGGTCTGTATGGTGTTTCTCTAAGAGTGCTGAGATTCCTGCCCCTCCTGCCAGCCTGCTGGGCATCAGTGCCTCAGAGAACGAATGGATAAATAATCACCCACACAGACAATGTCACATCAAAATACACCACCAGTCAGAAGTCTGGACACACCTTCTCATTCAATTACGTTTTTATTATGGGCTACATTATAGATTAATACTGAAAACGTCTCCTGCTGTTCTGATGCAGCTTTACACAACTCGGATTCATGAGGAATCCTGGACTGGAGTTAAATTAACAGGAGTTTCTTCCTTCTTACTGTGTTTGGATCATCAGGTGTGAGGGTCGGGTCGGTACACAGTTAGTGATCCGGTTCCACTACAGTTCTACTGCACATTATGGCTAGAACCACTAAACAACAGTCCATCACTACCTTATTACAGAACATACTCTGTTTTTTTTACTGCATAATTCCAGGTGTTCCTTCGTCATTTTTTTTTCCAATATGAATACACAATGTAGAAAATAATAAAAACAAAGAATAACACTGAATGAAAAGTTGTGTCCAAACTTTTGACTGTTAGTGTACATCTTAAAGCAACCGGATGTCTGTGTGTCAGTAGTATGTAGATTGACTACCCACTTCTGTTTGTGACTTGAGTAAATTTATTACACTGATGAATTTGTACAGGTAAAGAATCTGTTCTCCTCGTGTACCGCTTTGATGGAACTGAATGAGGTTTTTCTGTTAAAGCCTCCACAGAGGGAACTGAATGTGTGGGACGCTGGTGTGTGTCATTTTCCGTGATGTCAAAGTGAGGTTTGTTCTGTCTGAGTGGGGAGGGGCTTTCTGAGTGGGGAGGGGCTTCCGTCATTGTCTTTAATATTTGAAATTATATGATTATTCGCTGCTCACTCAGCAGGAAGCTATTGCCAAATATCTTAAACTACAGATAAATATACTATACCAAGCCAACACCCCACCCACACACACACACACAAACACACACACACATGCAAAGGACATCATGTGTTAGTTTTGGTCCTCACTATGCATGGAAATCAAAAGAACATTTGAAATAGGTGCAACTGTGAGGTAGTTTTAAAAACTGCTGTCATAGTCAAACACACAAATTCCCTCACACACGGTCGTACTCTTTACACTCTTTTAAAGCGATAGTTCACCCCAAAATGAAAATCTGATGTTTATTTGCTTACCCCCAGGACATCCAAGTCGAAGGTGACTTTGTTT
>JBBKCR010070340.1:0-10131 GCA_037577295.1 Ladigesia roloffi | reverse complement strand
CACACACACACACACACACACACACACACACACACACACACACACACACACACACACACACACACACACACAAGACATGCACACATATATAGTAGTCTTTTTATTCTGGTACATAGAGAGAAAACATTTCTAATAAACCAGACAGTGAATGAAAGCAAAAAGTAGTGTTTCTAATAAAGTGTCCAGTTGGTCAGTGTGTATGCAGACACTGCAGAGAGCTTGGAATTGAACCAGATTGATCGGTAACGTCTTTATGCTAAAAGTTGATACGTTTGATATTTTCCACTAAAACCGTTCGCCCACCAGCCACCCCCAACCTGCGCTGTCACCACGGAGACTAATGAGCACCTTCTAATGGGCATGTGGGTAATTGAGGACTTATTACTGAGTTAATGAGGACGTTTTAACGACGAACACTCATCCCAGCACCATTTTTTCTCCCTTTTCCCTCCCTTCATCCCTCTTTCTCTCTCTCTCTCTCTCTCTCCTATCTCTCTCTTTCCACCCCAACCACCCCCCCACCCCGCCTGTCCAAAGCAGGCCAGCTCACAAAGTGTCCAGTGAGGCAAACTAATCTGGAACTTCCCCGGGTGGCTGAAGCTCCATCTCTCCCTCTCTCTCTCTCCCTACATTCCTCATATGAAGCAGCTCAAGAACTTTCTGATGGAGCGAGTGAAGTGTGCGGCCCCTGCAGCTAAAAAAAAAGAGGGGAATAAAGCTTTTTGTTTTCCAGTGTGGGACGAGTGGTTGATTTTTTTTGCCCGTTTGAAGTGGACACCAGCTTTAAAAGTGGTATGGTTGTTGGGGGAGCTGTAATAATGAGCAAGCCTCCACCCATCACATACACACACACACTCGCTCACTCACGCACACACACTTGTTTTTATACTTTGTTAGGTCGTGGAATAGTAGTTAATAACTGTACTGATAAAGCACAATATATTCATGTAGAAATGGTGGGATCAAAACGAAATTCAGCACATCACATCACTCCATAAATAACTTAAATAAACAGTACTGTGCAAAAGCCCTGATTCACCCTGGTGTCTTTCTGTTTGTTTGAATCCCGTTGATGGTACAAAAAGACTATTTTCTGTTGGTCATAATGTTTTATCTTTGTCATATACGATTAAATGAAAGAAATGGGAACCACTGTTGTACTGCAACAGGCTGCAAAAGCCTGAAAAAGGAGTCTGGATAAAGTTGTTCCAACTGCTCAGCATTCAGCACCACCATTACACTGATCACCGCCTGATCATCGGGAATCATCTGCTCCTGATGTGCTTGAATGATGCATACGAAGGTCATTGTGTCTTAACAAACAAAAAACATTCCTCTGTAACTGGTCAGGTTCAGGAACTGGACTGGAAATGAGAGAATTTGGAAGTCCTTCAGGAAGCCTGGAGAACTGTTCCTCAAGACATTAAAATACAAGGAAAAAGTTTGGAAGCAAAATATGAAGAAATGGGGAGGAGCTCAAAATTTTTGCACAGTATGTATGAGTGTGTATATATAAAATTAATCCTAAACCTTTTTTAAATCTAAATCTAAAGAACCTGAGAAAGATTTACCTAAAGAACCTGAGAAAGTCTAAAGAACCTGAGAAAGTCAGGAACAGTTTGTTTAGGTGTTTGTTTTTTAAGTCCTGGAAATGAATGAAAACACAGACACAGACACACACACACACACACACACACACAATATTTCCCTCTCTCTCTCTCCCACACACACACACACACACACACACACACAAAATCTTTCCCTCCCTCTCCCTCACACACACACACATACGCAAACCACACAACAAAACCTTTTGCCCGCTGAATTACTTGGGGACAATGGATGGGTAGGTCACCGTGGTAACGGGGCAGTGGGGGGGGGTCTGGGGCAGGAGCAGCTGTTCCATCAGATTAATTCAGATTCAAGTGCTTCTCCCCCCACCACCCTGCCCAAACTCACCCCACCAACTTTAGCCTGTCCATCTCCTCTCTTTTTTTTCTTCCTCTTTCTCTATCACCCCCCACAAAAACGTGCAACCACTTCTCTACAAATTCCCTCAAATTCTTTCTCTCTCTCTTTCTCTTTCTCTCCATGTCCACTATCCAATACACCAACTAAATACATTTACTGCCCCCCAAAAAGTACATTTATCTATAAAATGATCTATATACAGCTTTAAACATATAAACCTAATACAGCGTTTTCCTGTTAATTCTAATGTATAATAATTCCCTCAGGTGGCTTTTTAAGGACGTTTTAGCACAGTTGCTCTACATTCACATTCACAACCTCTCCAAAATGTTCCCTCCCACTCACTCACCCCCCTCCCATGCCCCCCTTCATCTCCTTCTCATTGTCTTTTTCTTTTTCATCCATTTCCCCTTCAGAAAGGCTCCCCCTCTCCCCAAACTTTGCCCCATCTCTCCCTTTCTCTCTCCCTTCCCATACACCCACTGCTCCCTCTCTCTCTTTCACTGACTCTGGTCTACATTCCACTCTTTTGTCAGTATCCAGGCGAAGGCAACAAAAATGCCCCTGTTCGGCGTCCCCTGCTCACAGGTGAGCTGGGAGAACAGTGTGGAAACTTATTCACGCTCCCCTCCCGAAACCGGACGCTTTATCAAACCCTACACTCTCTCTCTCTCTCTCTCACTGGACTTCATTATACTGCCTGTATTACCTTTCAGCCGTCTGCCAGCGCCCCCCTGAAACATACAGTACATAGAAGCCACCCCTCATTTCTTCATTTGCTTCTCCCTGTCAAACCTTCTTGTCTTAGAAATTTTGAGTAGATTAAATAAAAGAAATACAAATGATTAACTGCATATTTGTTTCTTTTTTGTTTTACAAAAAAAGAAAGCCTGGCTCTTTTAGACGCAAAATATGAAGCAATTGAGAGAGGGGGTCAAGACATTTGCACAGTATAGTAACTAATCAGCTATTATCATTCAGCTGCTTTCAGTCATGCAAATACGTGTAGTGTAACGATGGAAAATGGTTTAGTGTAGCCATGGATACGGGTGTAGTGTAACCACAGATATGGGAAATATGTAAGCATGGAAATAGGTGTAGTGTAACCATAGAAACTGGTGTAGTGTAACCATGTAAAAACGTGTTGTGAAACTACAAACACAGATTAACTTTGGAAACTAGAGTGGTGAAGCCACTAAGATAAACTATAACCATAGTAATGGTTGTAGCGTAACTATGGCAATAAGTGTATAACATCTAAAGAAATAAGTTCTCTCGATTGGGCCGTGAATCAAAACGCTGTGATAGATAGTTTGGCCTTAATGTTGAAAAATGGTTTGTGTGTAGAGATGGTTGTTAATCAGTCAGTCAGACTTCAATTGTTCTGCTATGCTATGGTTCTGGCTTGTGCATTCTTTGCACAGCTTGTCAGACTGATTTTTTTACACCTCTCACACTGACATTGTTACGCATTGCCTGTTTCATGCCTTACATATTGTGTTATTACATTTCTGCAGAGATTTATTTGGTTGTAAAATTCTATACAGCTCTTGTCTCTGCATCTTTGTGTACCTGTGCAGTTGTAATTCCTCCAGGATCAAAAACATTTTCTGATTCTAATATCAGACCCACTTATAAACACCTTCGCTGCTGGAATTCAATGTATTCTGTGGTACTTATATTAATGCTCTGAATGGCTGAGGTAAAACTTAGTTTAAAGTATTTATGTATGCTATATATCTATTTATACTGTGATAGTAGAGGCATTTTTTTACAGATTACAGCTCTTCTCTTCCTACAGTTTTTGAAATATTGACACGAACATGTGCTTTAATATCTGGTGTAATGCGCTTGTATTTATTTTTTTGATTGGTTGATTCGAGACTGAGTACTGATCATTTAAAAATTCGCTCTTTGTTGTCAAGTCGCCTCACTGAAAATGAAGCAGTGAGTCAGTTTAAAAGCGTGAAGCGGACAGACAGTCTGTGATATCATGGCTATGGTGGCTGGAAAGCAACAAATCGCAGAGCAACAAATCAGTTTTGAAGCTTTATTAACAGGCTTCAAAACACTAACGCTCAGGTTAGTCACATAAGAAGATGTGTGTCACTGTTTGCTGTGTTTTAATTAAAAATAATCAGGCTGTGAATGCTGCTGTGGGCACTTTTCCCACCCATTTTTGGGCGAGAGTGTGTCGGCCACCTGTTTCAGCCACCCTTAACCATAAGAGACGCCTCTCTGTGGTTGACCGGTAAAAAATGGTGTTGAATGACATGAGTCAGAAAAGGTCCTGGTTTGAGACCCATTTGTGAATGTTTCGGTGACTTTAGCAATCACACAAACACACTTTTTGTGTTATTGCTGTGTTATGAAGCCCCAACTTGGATAAGCAAAAGAGTTTTTTCCATCTCATTCCAAAACACATTAAGAAGGTTCTTACCTTTCCAAACTGGTCAAAGTACTGCTTCACATCCTCGATCGTGGTGTTTACCGACAGGCCCCCAACAAAGATCTTCTTAGTCCTTGTCACCAACTGAGAATACAGACAGGAGAGCAGAGTGGGGGAGGGAGGATGAATAATCGGGGGGTTGGGAGATATTCAAAAAGCAGGATCTTCTCAGTTAGTCAGGTAGTTTAATAGGAGCATGGGGACATGGCTAGTGGACAATTCTCACTTCAAACTGACATTTTCCATTCAGCACTAAATGTAGTCAATCAACCGAGACTTCTTCACGTCTTGATTTTAAGAGGTTAATATTTCTAACAATTAATGGAAGCATATAGCCACCAATTAGACTCTGTTCACTGCAGTCTAACATCTGAGGCTTGTAAAGTACTAAGCAAAAAATCTTGAGCCTCCCCTCATTTCATTACACAGTTCTCTGGGCTTCCTGAAGGACTTTCAAAGTCTCTTATTTTCAGTCTAGTCCCTGAACCTGACCCGTTATAGAGAAATGTTTTTTGTGTGTTTAGGCCCACAGTGACCTACGTATGAATCATTTAAGTACAACAAAGCACATCTAACTTAAGGCCTGAACCCATGAAGAAACAGGTATTGATGATTCCAGATGATCAGGTGGTGTTGAATGCTGAGAAGATGGAACTCCTTTATCTTTGCAGACTGTTGCAGTGAAACATTTGTTTCTGTTTCTTTAATTTAATATATTTAATATGCCACAAATAAAACTTCTTGATAGGCATAACATATTACTGCACCAAAAAGGTGACTCAAAGCAAAACAGAAAGAGATGAGGTAGGGCTCAAGACACATACAGTACTGTATGTGCGGAGATAATTACACTTACTGACTATGGCTGAATTCGTTTGGCCTCATTTGTTTAGGGAGAAACCCTGGTTTGTTAAATAACCCCCAGCTCCACTTAATGATAGACTACAGTTAGGTGACCCAAGCTCCTCCTAGCCAGGTGGGATTGACAGATGGACAGCTGTGCTGAAAGACATACCTTCGGCTGGGCCCGGCGGGGGAAGGCCACTTTCGGGTCGATCTAGAGGAGAGGCGGAGAGGAAAAATGCGGGTTTAGCAACGCAACAACTACTACGACACAGGAGCTACAAACGTAAGTCAAGGAGCCACGTGCAACCCTGCTGGACATCCCTTCTTCTGCTTGGACCCAACAATTTCCCCTCCAGATGCTTCACATAACTGTGCTAATCATTTAAAGAGCAACACTACACATGTTTGATTTCAGGACACAGGCTTTAGCAGTCACTAGTTGTCAGAGTTGCTGGGTACAACCATGAAGATCATCTGAGCAACCAGGATCCTGAGCATCAAAAGACCCTTGGTGTGTCCGAAAACATGCATTTGGGACCAAGCTAAGAGCAAACTAAGAGCACTGGAAGTACCTGGATGGTGCACTAATAATGGCCAGAAAACGCAGTGTGGAATGATGGACACTACATGCATTAGATCATTGTATGAAACTGAATACAATTCTTAACAAGATAAGCCCCTCCCAGTCCCTAGTCATCATATTGTTAAGATATTGTGGGTATCCTGACTGCCTGAATGTTAAACTAAAGATATAAGGCCTAAAATTTGTGTTAGCAAGTTAAGCCCTTTAAACAGTAGAAACAACCCCTGGTTATCATGGTAAACCATACCAGGTTAATAACTGCTAACAGTAACAATAAGGTTAGCTACAAAATACCTGAATGAAAATAATGCTAGCATAGGCTAGCCAGTGAGTTATCTAAAAATTATATGTAAATGATCAACACACCACAGCCTAAACTGCACTAAATTCTCTCTCTTCATTTATCCCATTTATCAAGTGAAGCAGCAGGCGCCTGGGGAGCAACAGCGGGGAACAGTACCTTGACAGTCCTGGGATTCAAACCCACAATGTGTCTGATCGCAAGGTGAACTCGTTAACCATTAGGCATGTGATATGTTAGCAAGACTAGCAATACCACAATAGAAACAATAGCTGTTTTTTTTAGTTAAGCGTGGGTAGACTGATCATCTACTGACATCCTCTGGATAATATCTTTAGCTGAAGTGTAATGATGAAGCTAAAACCTTATGTTGAAGTCAATGTTGAAGCAAAACATAGAGCTAAACCAAATGTTACCAAGTGTAACTTTTGCCTGTAGCCTAACAAGTAGCTTATATCTGAGGATGAAAAGTTCAATAAGGGAGTTTTTTAAATTATTCTCTGTATATTAGTTGAGCAGTTTGAGTGATTCAAATCTACACCCAAACTTTTTTTTTTCTGAAACGAATTGGTGAAAAGACTCCCAAGCCAAAATGATAAAGTACCAGATGGTGGGTTTTTTTGTCACGTTTTCTTTTTTTGCCTGTAATTTCATTAGTGTTGCTCTTTAAGTGATGCATCACCTGCTCGATGAACATTGGAGTAAAGTGTGCGTTTGTATGTATGTGTGTGTGTGAGATGGAAAGATTGGAATTGAGGGAAAAGAAAGAGAGAAAGAGAGAGGAAGAGCGAGAAAAGAGAGAGTCCAAATGTGAAAGGAACCGGGATGGAGCGGGTGAAAGCTGAGGGAGAGGACTCGTGAGAAAGAGAGAGAGAGAGAGGAGAGAGAGAGAGAGAGGGAGGGAGTTTCTGTGTCAACACCCGCGGACAAAGAGAAAAGAGGGAGTAGAAAAAGTTCTCTGGTTACTAAGAGAGACGAGGAGAGAAAAGAGACGGAGAGAGAAAGGAGAGAGCGACGGACTCTAGGGGCTGACAGGCCCATCTGTCACTGAATGGAGAAGAGAAGGGTCAGAAACACCACACAGTGACACAAAACACACACACACGCACTCACACACACAAACACACACACCCAGCCTGGTCATTAGCACCACAACCACATCCCACCTTGGACAAAAAAAAGAAAACGAAGAAGAGCAACAGCAAAAACAGGGAAGAAAGTGCGAAAATGGCATGAAAAGTGAAAAAAAAATGACCCACACACCCCCAAAAGAACCCTCTCGTTTGTGTTTGTTTGGTCTTTCTATCTTTCTTCTTATGTTCTCTATTTTTGTTCCCTCCCTTTCCTATAGAGTTTTAAGAAAACAAAAACAAACAAACACACCTCGTGTTCAGCAGGAGCATGCTAACAATGCAAATCCCGCTAACACACACATATACACACACACAAACACACACACACACACCGAATCAAGGATTTGGATTCGTCTAGGTCGATTGTCACACAGAAGAGGGATCAATTGCATAAAAAATTAAATAAATTAATCATCAAAGCAATCAATCGAGACCAAAACATGAAAAAACAAAACAAAACTGTAAACATGCTAGATTACAAACCACTCGGCTAATAGAGCTGCACGATATGGACAGAATATCAGGACTGTAATTTTACTGTTACATATTGCGACTGTTAGTTAATAAAGGACCCATCTCCTCACTTTTCTGGATTTATTAAGACCTAAAGTCTGTAAATATTATTTCAAATTATACATTTACTATCCCCATCCATATAGTCCATATATTTTTATATAAGGTCTGTAAGGATTGGGGAGAGTAAACCTAACATTTAAAACTATACGGTATTGTAAGCTACTGGCTGTTTATAAATATGAAGATTTGTAATATCACAAAACCAGTACATTTAAATATACCTCCTTATACTGACTACAGCAGTTAAGCTCCGACCATTTATGCACTGATTGGCTAACACCTTTAATGGTGACAAATAGACTTTAGTTTGAAGAACTTGACTCATCAGAACACCCAGTAACTCACCTGGAGCTGTGACTGGTCACCCTGTCAGAAATACTGAGTCAGAAAAAATATGTGTCAAAAACAATATGCAAATGAGCCTCTAACACTGTGGTTAGAGGCTCATTTGAATATTGAAGTCTGTAGCGATATCAGCACTGCAGAGACTGATATCACAATAACGAAAACAGAAGATATATTGTGCAGCCCTATCGGCTAAGTAATATTAGTCTAGAGAACTGGTCTAAGTCCAGCTAGGAACCGAAGTCTAGTCTACTCCATGCTGTACTGAGGTTAAGGTCTAGAAGACGGTGGAGGCAGTACAGCGCTAAAGCTCAAGAGATTAGTCTCAGTTCTGACAAGAGGGTTCGAGTGGAGCTAGACTAATCAGCTAGCATCTCTGACTTTCCAAAACTACAGCAAATTTTGGCCAGAGCCGGTCTCGCTCCGGAGATGAGGCCCGGGCCGAGGCAGACCAGCGGCTTCTCGCCAAGAAACAGAGTGAAGAATGCTAGGCTAGTCTCCGCACCGCGACTCGGGTGCGGAAGAAGCTACGGTTTAGGGCTAAGAGTCGCTACGCTAGTCTGATAGTCACCTCCAGTCCATTACACTCCTGAAGCCCCACCACTCCTGTGCACGGTCAGAAACAAACACACACACACACAGACATACACACAAACAAAAAAACAAACAAAAATCAACAAACAGTGCAGCACAGCAGGACAGCAGTGGAGTAAAAGTGGGCACATGTAGAGGTCATAGGGTCAGGCGGTTAAGCAGTTTTTTCATAAATATATTTTGATAAACAAGCACATGAGTAAACAATAAATAAATAAATAATATATAATGAATGGGTGCACTTTGGATGCATGTGTGAGTGCTTATGTGTATATTTGAGTGTGTGTGTGTGTGTGTGTGTGTGTGTGTGGAGGGTTTGGAGTGTGCATGTGGATATGAAGCGGCCTGTGTTTCTCTGGCCGCCTCGAATAAGAGTCCCTCTTTGATTACAGAGTTTTCCTTCTTCAAGGCAAACACACTCAGATACACACCTCTCGTGCCCTGCAGCCTGGGGCGGAAAACAAGTGCTTTCCAAAGACCTTAGAGCTACAGGTGATAAACAGAACTATGCAAAACTTTTAATACCCCTTCCTTTTTTCATATTTTGATTACAAATTATCACAGATTTTTAATGTGGTCTTGAGGAACAGTTCTCCAGGCTTCCTGAAGGAATTTAATTTTCAGTCCAGTCCGTGAACCAGACCAGATTCCGAGGAATCTTTTTTTATTCAATAAGCTAATCAGTGACCTACGTATAAATCATTCGGGCATAACAAAAACCATCTAACTTAAATCCTGAACCAGTGAAGAAACAGGTGCAGATGATTCAGGATGATCAGGCGGTGATCAGTGTACTGGTGTTGCTGAATGCTTTATCTTGATTCCTTGTATCTTTAGGCACTTGGCAGCTCTTTCATTATATCTACTCAATATGCCAAAGATAAGACAGTTTGACAGGCAGATAATTTTTTCTACCCACATGGTGAGCAAAATATAATGGAACGAAGGGGTTCAAGAATTTTGCACAGTACTGTGTTTAAAATGAAATGAAATAAGCTAAGAAACGTAAAGTCAACTGCGGCTAATGAGTCCTGAACTGTCTCTTGGGTCTGTCTAAATTTGTCAAACCGTTTAGCAATCAGGTCAATCCTTTAGCACCAATCAGTGAAAGACTCAGCAGTGGGTAATACCCTTACACACACACACACACACACACACACATACACTCACATACTCAGACAAGTGGACGAGGAAGCAGAACGGTTTGTCCCAATCCTGTTTACACAAATCTGATTAGTTTTCTTAAGAGTGCTAGCATGCTAATTTCTCTCTCTCTCTCTCTCTCTCTCTCTCTCTCTCTCTCTCTCTCTCCCCCCCCCCCCCACAACAGCTC
>JBBKCR010070332.1:0-10131 GCA_037577295.1 Ladigesia roloffi | reverse complement strand
TGTTTTGGAACCGACATACTCATGGTATGCGGGTTTGGGGTAGATCAACCCAGAAGTTATGATATACCAAATGGTAAATTAACCGAGATTTCTGGAACACCCCCAGACTACTTGTTCTTGTTGTTGTTTTATTATGAAGAATTACCATAACAAGAAATAAAACAAACCTAAAAAACATTTAACATTCACGTTTTTCCTCATTTGTGACACATGGCTCAGCTTTTGTTGCGAGAGAGCACATAAACGCGGCAGGATGCCTTTGCCCTTCAAGGACAGTATGAGTGGAGTAGTGTTTAATCTCCTCCGCCCTTTCCTCATGTTCTTTATTTCTCATTTTCCTTGCTGCCTGTAATAGTGTGGTGACCAATAAAAGGCATTCTTATTCTGATTCTGATATTCTCCTCCTCCACTGAACAAAATACATGAAATGGTCTGTCATGACTGCACAAATGTACACACAGTACAGAGTGATTGTGATACTACCTTGAAAATAATGGGTGGATATTCCTGTGCCACCTGGGTCTGATTGGACACCTCCCTCATCCCCCTCCATAATGGGCCTTCCTCTGTTGTTGGCCAAAGCCTACTCCTCTGCAGGTGTGAAAGCTTCAGGAGGTGGTCCTCCACCTGTTGCCTTCATAGCAGCTTTTTCTTATTGGCTGTAAAACACAGAAACAAGATATTAACTGGAGCATAGACACACTACATCTCACATAATGAGCAGAAATATTTCTGCATTAAGTAATTATACATGAGCCTACCACTTGAAATTATGTTTCTACGTTTAATCTTCATTTGCCACCCAGTACGCTTGCCACCTCAGCTACAGCATCTGAAATGAGTTATTGTTAACACAAGATTAAATACTGAGCAACCTCCCAGTAATTGCACTTTAGTAGTATTAAATTCATTAAAAGGCCCACTTCTGACATGTGTAACATCTATGTACCTCTATATTTATTTACAGTATAGAATTAATTTTGATAATTGTATTAATTAATTAAAGTCATACTAAGAATAATGCATAAGTACTTACGCATTTACCCAGTCTGCAATGCATTGCCGACAAGCTTGCCTGCTTTTGTTGGCTGCTGCTGTGTTTGATTTTGCCTGCAGCACCGATTTCTGCTCATCATAGCCTTTGAATGATGATGAGGCTTTCTTCCTCATTTATAGGTACGCTGCGCACACTGCCGTGATGAGTTCTCACTTACTCAACGAATCTACATCATATCGCGCTTCGTAGTACCGATTAATTGCACCTGGGACAACCCTGGTTAAGTCAGACCTAGTTAAATGTGCTTCGTAGTACAGGCCCAAGGTATCAGCCTCTGGTTTGTTTAGTTTCGTTGTAATTTTGACTGTTAATGTTACAGAGAACTTAAATAAAAGTTGCTCATTGTTGGTCACCTGTGTTCCTGCGTGTGAGACGTCATCACGACTAGTTGACTTGACTTTGAATTAATTAGTCGACTTGAAAAAATCTGAAAATCATTAGTTGTACAGTTTACTGTACTGTGTTTTGTGTTCATACTCCAGGGGTGTTAAACATTTAAAGTGTAAAGTGTCCTTTTGTTACACAGTGTGAACAGCACAACATTGTTCTCTGCATTGAACACTTTCATCCTAATTATGCACAGCATCCAGGGAGCAAAATTTTGGCAAAGAAACCAGAAACACACCTACCTCATCTTCATTGGTTAACAGATGATGGATGTATAAGATCATTATTAATCCTAACATAAATAGTAAAGTAAGGAAAGATACATTTTATGTTTTGTGCTCCACATACATATCAAAATAGATAGACTGGTAATGTCATATAAATTAAGCCAGTGGTCTTACCAGAAACGACTTTTTGTCTATTTATTCATTTACTTTGTGATATTTGCTCTGAAAACATAAAGCAAGAAGCTTCAGGGGGACTGTCCATGTAGTCCATAATAAATTGATTTAAATTTGATCATTAATTGCTATATTGAAAATAGGATTATGTTTTTGAAATATTATGTCAATTCAATTTTTCTGTATTGTACGTTTGCCTTTCAGAATACTGGAATATTGACACATGGTCTATCAGTTACCCGAGTCAGTGGCTTCAGTTTGATCAAGTGAACTGTGGTGCATTTGTGTGCACAGCACATAAATTGATGCTAATTATATTGCATTTTTAATTAGGATTTAATATTAAAAGGCAAATTTTACCACTCACAGAGAGATTCAGATAGAGACAGAGACACTGAGGGAACCGCAGCTCATATATCTTTGGCAGAACCATGCCAAGCACACATGATTTTCATGAAATTCTAAACAAATTACTGTATATTCATAATCATTTATTTGACAGATTAAATCCAGTACATCTAGAAAATGCATGGCCCCTGGTCTGCGTGCATGCAAATTTCAGAAGCTAGTAGCTGAGGCATAAGAACATGCCGGTGGAAAGATATATTTAACAGGTTTTCCTTCTGTATGTGATTATACGTTGTGACCGATTTTAGTCAACAGATTTCTATATCCTGAAGTTACAGAACTGACCTGGTTGCAGTGTTATAAATTCAAAGGCTGGCTACACACTGACTGTGCTGAACTGCAAGACATAGTCACCAAAAAAGGTTTTTACAGTCTAATGCAAGAGGAAGTGAAATTGTGGTAAGGATGTAGATTCAGGGCAAATTCTTAAGCTCAAAATATATTTAAATCACTAGTAATTTACTTGTGTGCATGTTGATCTGTTTTCTTCATTTTATTGCATCAGGAGTTATATGAGGAACTCATGTCTGAAAAGAAGCGATCACAAAGATTTTATTGTTGGAAGCACCCAGAGCCCTTCCCTAGACTAAAACCCAAGTCTTTGTTTTTCAGTGAAGCTGATGTAAGTTGAATAAAATAAACTTAAAATATAAAATACATAAAAGTACATAATAAACTACAGTGAATGTTGTATTTGTGAACACAGCGCAAAATGTTACTTTTGGATTTCACCCATCTGGGTAAAAACGACTCACAGCAAAAGGTCATGAATCCTTCTGTTAAATTTTTTCACATTATCTGCCATCTAGACAAGAAAACTGACTGAGAAAATACTGAAAGTCCTGAAGCCGACTGAGGACTCTGAAATGCTGGACATGTTTGATGCCATGATCCCAAAGATAATGTTGTGCACATGCTGTAATAACCTGCAGTTAAAATTTGTGAATAGCAGTGGTGGCAGTTTTTATATTGTAACAATATAATGTCCTGAGGCGTCCAAGCAGGCATTGCTTCCGCCTCCGGCTGTTTAGGTGTGTTTGTGTGTTGTATTGGGGTTATTTTGTGTAGTTGGGGGTAGAATGTGTAATTGTGTTTATTTGAAGTGTTTTTGTGTTTTGGGTCGTTGTGTGTGTTTTAGTGTAGAGGTACGCAGGCTACCTTGAGTGTGTGACACGGTAGCCCTGTGTACGTGAGCCGGGTTCAGTGTGTTTGTTAAGGGAGTGGTGATACATGACTGTTAACCCTTTACATGCTCCTGCTATTCAGAGCTTTAAATTAAGACTGTGGAAGTTTTCTCCCACTGAGTTCACCTGCTCTCACGAGAGTTCCTTCCTTCCCGTAATCATCCTAGACCCAAATTGTAATAATGTTTGATTTTTTAAGTCACAATCAAAATTCTGATGATCATTGAATGATTATCCTGATACAAAGGAGAATGATCACTTTCTTCAGAAAATGTTCAAATGTAAACATTTTGTAAATGCATGTGTTTATTATTTAATATTTGTATTCAAATAAAAATTCATTTTGAACAAAAACTATTTATATAATCATGAAAGACACACAGTTAGCACAGATTTCATGTTGATTAATAGTCTAACCATTATTTTTTAGAAACAGTAAAAAAATTTAACTGGAGACAATGAAATGATATAGAACAAACCAACTCATGGTATAATGACTAACATAATGTAAAGGCATTTTATACATTTTGCCATGTGCCAACGAAATATTCAGGGTTACGCAATGTAAAATAATTTGTAATGACAATCAGGTACCATTAGGGGCTGTAGCGGGGCACTCTCATGCAGATAAAACCAAGTTGTAATGACTGCCATGTACCACTAGGGGCTGTGACGTGCCACTGTCGTGCAGCACAAAACACTTGCCTGTGCCACTGCGCGACAGTCAAAGCGTTGTAACGAGACACGATCTTTCGTTCGTGACAGTTCGTAACAGTACAGGACACTCACTGCTGTATCTGCCTCTCCATTTTAGTTTTTTTTCTGAAACCCTGCATAAAATACATTTAAACAACATAGTATTTACATATAATTCACAAAAAAGTATTTGTACTAGAGGAAAACCCACACAGTCACTAAAATAAATCTGACCACCTTGCTAAGGAATTGATCAAAAGGGTATTTGAGGGGATAGATATTTCCATTTTTTTCCTCCATATGGATATACATGTGGATCCTTAATTTTTAAACATGAAGATCTTTCCACACTCTAAGGAGTGATACAGTCTCTGTCCTGATGTTTTTGGAGAAAATATTTTTTTATTAAACCCCATCCACACTTAAGGCAATGATATGGTTGGTGTGATTGTGCCATTTGAGACCACTATAATTTTTAAAACTCTGTCCGCACTCTGAGCATTGATATGGTTTCTCTCCTGTGTGAATGCGCTGGTGTGATTTGAGAGTACTCTTCTGACTAAAACTTTTTTCACACACTGAGCACTGATATGGTTTCTCTCCAGTGTGAGTGCGTTGGTGTGATTTCAGATTATTTAGTTCGTTAAAACACTTTCCACATTGTGAGCACCGATATGGTTTCTCTCCAGTATGAATGCGCTGGTGTGATTTTAAACGATTTAGTTCATTAAAACTCTTTTCACACACTGTGCACTGATAGGGTTTCTCTCCAGTGTGATGACGCTGGTGTGATCTAAGACCACTATCATCTTTAAAACTCTGTCCACACTCTGAGCACTGATATGGTTTCTCTCCAGTGTGAATTCGCTGGTGTGATTTGAGAGTACTCTTCTGACTAAAACTCTTTCCACACACTGAGCACTGATATGGTTTCTCTCCAGTGTGAATACGGTGGTGTGATTTTAGATGATTGAGTTCGTTAAAACACTTTCCACATTGTGAGCACTGATAGGGTTTCTCTCCAGTGTGAATGCGCTGGTGTGTTTTTAGATGATGTAGCTCGTTAAAACTCTTTCCACACTCTGAGCAGTGATACGGTTTTTCTCCCGTGTGAATTCGCTGGTGTATTTTGAGAGAACCCTTCTCTCTAAAACTCTTTCCACACTCTTTGCACTGATGGGGTTTCTCTCCAGTGTGAATGCGCTGGTGTCTTTTGAGATAACTTTTCTCTCTGAAACTCTTTCCACACTCTGTGCACTGATACGGTTTCTCCCCAGTGTGAAAATACTTGTGAGATCTGAGACCACTCTTCTCTCTAAAGCTTTGTCCACACTCTGAGCACTGATACGGTGTCTCTCCAGTGTGAATGCGCTGATGTGTTTTAAGATTATGTAGTTGCTTAAAACTGTTTCCACACTCTAAGCACTTATACGGTTTCTCTCCAGTGTGAATAAGCTTGTGTATCTTTAGATTATGTAGATAGCTAAAATTCTTTCCACACTCTGAGCACTTATACGATTTCTCTCCAGTGTGAATGCACTGATGTGTTTTTAGATTATCCTCTCTGTTAAAATTCTTTCCACACTCTGAGCAAGAATACAGTGTCTCTCCAGTATGAATGTGCTGGTGTGATTCAAGAGAACTCTTCAGTCTAAAATTCTGACCACACACTGAGCACTGATGTGGTTTCTCCCCAGTGTGAATGTGGTAATGTGGTTTGAAGTTATCCATTCCTATAAAACTCTTCACACACTGAGCAGTAATAAAGTTCCTTTACTGTATGAATGAGTCTTGAGAAGGTGTACTGATGAGAACACTAGTAGAGGATGTTTTCTGAAGACCGGGGCTTCTGAATAATAAAACCCCTTCTGAGATCAGCAGTGTCACATATTCCACTCAGGGCTCACAGAAATCTCTCACAGCGGCATCCACTGATGGAGTTGTTGAAAGAAAATATTCACTGTGTACTTCCATAGGCAGTAGGACAAGAAGACTTGCAGGTGAGAATTTCTTTCTGTAATATAAACATAAAAAATGAAAAAAATTAAGTGCCAGGCATGACAGAATAGTGAACAACACAGAACGCTTGTGACCCTCTTGAACCTACAGCTTGATACGTTCATGACTAAATCCTAGCCAAAGTTATATCTGTGCTCAAAAAGACCAAATCCCTCCAAAAGCTCAAAAGCTCTTCCGGCATGGCACGGCCTCGTCCAGACGCCTTCCTGACTGCTCCGCTCAGACTGTGCATTATTATAGTTTTTATGCATATCTCGTTTTACTTCACACTCCAAATTCTAATAGTTTGACAGTATTACACGTCTCAATGTCAGAAAAAATCTAGCACAAGCAATCTCTGACACTTTTAAACCAGACCTGTCGTGGCCGACCTAGGTTCTACGTGGCTCAGACCAAAACAAAGGACGCGACGCTCGCCTGAATCATAGAAAAAAGAAACACCAGGGGACACGTGCCGACATCCATAACAGAATGAAACAACAAGCGCATCGAGCACCACTGCCTAGTAGGCTTAATTAACAGTGACATGGCCAGTTAATCGTTCTTAAACTAACTCACAAAAAGAACACATCTTTTTGATCCTATAAAATACTTTATTTGGAATAAGAACCAAGAAAACGTTCGGGGAACATCATTGCTGCTTTGGAAACCCCTCCCCTGATTGAGCCTCCATGAGTTATAAAACGCTCTGGCATTGTGTGCAGAATTGTTTAAGCGATTCTTATTTAATAGAATTCTTATTCAATGTTTTTGATTAAAAACAATTTTAACATCTCATTATTGAGTTTTATAGTATAGATCAGCGGCCCGGTGCCGGTCCGCGGGCTGCACGGAAAAATTACAGTATTTCCTATTTATTTACTATCAGAGACTAAACAATGTTTTATTTTGAATATTTAAAAAAAAATTACCAGATTTCTTATATTAAACCAGGTCGTGATGAAATAAAGTTTGGGGACCACTGATCTATGTATCACCTCAAATGTAATATTTGCAGCAGACTGGTGAGCTTGGGCGCTACAGAGGGGAAAAAACAAAAACACCACAAATTTGTGGAGTCACCTGAAGCGTCACCACGTTTAAACAGATGCCCATGAAGAAAAAGCAGCTGCACCTTCAGCCAGTTTAACACAGCCCACTGTAGCAGAAATGTTTTATGTGAGAGAGTATTTAATGAGACTTGAATTATCTATGACAAGAATAGTAGTAGGCGCTCAGGAGAAAATGCAGAATGTTTGTGTTTCCTGCACGACAACCTGCAGCTCTTAAACTGGGAGTACTAACAACTTTCAGTGAGGGACGGGTGGGAGGAGAAAGACCCAGGGACTGGAAGTGCGATTAAAATTAAACATGATACAAAAAAAATGTGCATGTTTCCTTACCTCAAGAATTGCACTATAATATTTTGATGCTGCTGTGTTTTTTGTTTGCAAGTTTTAAGCTATTGTTTAATTGTATTGTTACGTTTAGTTTTTATTATTTAAGTTTATATTTATATTTTAGTCATTATTCAATAAATGGCAAGTTGAGAAATGTTGTGTATCTATCTTTGTGTTATCAGTTTGAAATTTGACCTCAAATAGAGGAGGAAACTTAAAAAAAAATAACGGCAGCATATATTGGCCATCGGCTGACCCTGACTTCAAAATATCGGCATCGGCTACTGAAAAACCCACATCGGTCGACCTCTAAGATGCGTGTTTCACATAAGTAACTTCCCTGCCCCTGACATGGCCAGATGATATGGCTGAGTGCCTGTCCCACCCCAAAGCTCTAAACAAATTATAAAATTCTACTCTATTATATTCTAATTTTTTGTGTATTCTTTCTTGTTTTTGGAAGACGTTACCTGGGTCTGCTTCTCAATTTCACTGCTTCTTGAGAATCAGTAATAGAACTAGCACCCTCACCTGGACTGAAACTGACAGTTCAGACCATCAGTCTCTCCTAAAGTTTTGTTAAGAGTAAAGTGTGTGTTCATCTTCACTCAATCAGTCTCTCCTAAAGCGTTCAGTGATTTGCATTTCTTTTGTGAATTCTTTCTTAATGTGAAAATCATCATGGTCAAGCTTTGGTCTTTCCAGAGTAACAACCTGATTTTATAATCTGCCCCTTTACATAAAGTGCATCTTTGGGAGAATATAGTTTTGCTGAATAAAAGATGTTGTCTCTTTTAACCCTTAGATGCATGACCTCAGTACCTACACTGTTCCATGAGTGGCATCAAATATTACCCCAATAGAAAAGAATGCATTTTAGAATGATTTTGTTTAAAGATCATAATTTGTACTGATTTTGTTCAACAAAAGAATAATTTATTGTTTGACACATTCATTCATTACTATGTGTTGTGTGTGTGTTGAGTGGGGAATTTTGTGTGAATTTGCATGTGTGTGTGTGTGTGTTTGTATTTGTGCAAGTGTACAAATGAGTAGTGTGTATTTGTTTGTGTTGTGAGAGTATATTTTTGTTTGAATGTGTGCGTGTATGTTTGTATGTGTGCACATGTACAAATGAGTAGCATGTGTGTGCTTCTCAGTATAGGAGCGTCTCAGAGGATTACATATTCCCCTGTCGTGAGAGTGATGAGAGAAACAGTAATGACATTACTAGTTTACATTATGATACTTGGTTATACACATTCTCTAGCAGAGAATGATTTCATATTTTACAGGTCAATTTTTATCTTTTTTTTAAACACATGCATACACACACTTATAATATTATTGAGTAATAGTATAATCAGCTACCTAATGGGTTAGATTTTATTACAAGAAGCTATAAATATCAGTCTGTAGAGTCTACTCTTTCTCTACAGAACAGATGCAGTGATGTTAGCTAGTGTTAGCATAGTTAGCTTAGCTACCTAGTGTAATTCATACTAGTAGTTTGATGATAACACAACACTATCCTAAATTCCGGGATGTTGAAAATAAGTTAATATTTTATGACAGCACATATTTTATGAGGTATACAATTATAATCATGAATGTTGCTGTGTAAAAATTACCTTCAAGATGGTAATACTCTCAGCATTAGATGGGCAGATCAACAATAAATGTATAACTGACAGCCACACTTGACATAAAATAACCTTTGAAATTCCTTGAAATTCCATAGAGATTTTGACCCCAGGTATGGAAAAATGTGGTACTGCTACAAAAAAATGCAATTGGAATGAGGATTGCTCGAACCTGGAGTCACTAATAATCCAAAACTTCTTAACATTTGGCTCAAATAATGTAAAAAAACAGGCTGTTTTGGACACGTTTTCCAATCAATAGCGCAACTCCACACACCCCAACACCACACACACACCCCAACACACAGAGACCCCAACACACACACACACAAGCAACCGAAAACATACTCTAATGAAAAACGAGACCAGCCATCGCCCAATACGGCGTGTAGAGTTCAAAGGTGTTAAACAGCTCTTTACCTTCATCTCCTGTTTCTTTAAAGCTCCCCCAACATCTTCCGTTCCTCCACCTCGCTTGTTTTTCTTCTTCTTCCTTTTCTTTTAATTTTTGCCGGTTGGCCACTGAACAGTGCATTACCGCCACCGACTGGGCTGGAGTGTGAAACGCGTAGACGTTGGAATTATTTTGACGGAAAAAATATATTTTACGGAGTGTATCAGATTTCTAAGATGATTTAATGAGTTCGTTTATCTCCAGTGCTCCTCAAAATACTAGTCCTGCAGCTTCAGAGTTTACGTATCTGTGACAGTATTCCAGCACAACTGGATGATTTGATCCTAGATTTTGTTGTAGATTTAGTAAATTGTTGAATACTATTTGTGTCTAACCCACTTAGAGCCTTTATGGTGGTGTTACATTATTCACTCTGTTCTAACTGTTTCTCTGTCAGGCCTGTAGCCAGCCTAGTGCAAGGGGGGGGGGGTTCTTTTTTTTTTCAGTGGAACTTTTTTCTATTAATACATATTTTGTATTTCATTACAGGCCCATTGCCAGTG
>JBBKCR010070301.1:0-10132 GCA_037577295.1 Ladigesia roloffi | reverse complement strand
AGACACCCAGTGGTTTCAGAGCTCTGATTGGTTGGACTTACAGCGAGGTCACGTTTAACCCTCAAGAAGACACTGATTTCACAGAAATGAAGGACATACCAGACAGTGAGATAGAGAGAGTACTGAAGAAAAAGTTTGATGTTATTTTGCATAATAAATTGACCCCTATAAACAACAAGGCTTCATATAAACTGTAAAACATAAGCTGCTACATAAGATGTGATTTCTTTAGTTGATTAGATTAGATTAGATTGGATTCAACGCATCAAATCTGTCCAATGAACTATATACACAGACAATATACGTACAATAAAGTTATGTTATGGTTTAACACAATAAGTTTAATATAATAGTTTAAAGCCTACCCATATTCAAAAACTGAGCAAAAATAAAATGGTTCACAGAAATAAAATGTTTTTTAAGTGAATTAAGATGTCTGGTGTCTTTTTTGCATCTATGAAGAATGAGTGCCATCTTGTGGTGTTCTGATGATTTGCAGCTTTTGTAAGTTAACAAAAACAAACAAAAACAAAACAGATCATATGTATCTTCATCTTCATCTACTGGTGGACAGTGTTGGAAACAACATTTTGCCTCCATGAACACACCTACATTGTATGAACAAACGTATTGGTATGCCTTTGATTCTCTGACATTGGAGTTGTTGTGCTGTGAAGAGGTTGTGCTGTGTCACTGCTTTGCTGAGAATAAAGCACAAACCAAAAAAGCTGTTTCACTCATAGTGTAAAGTTCTTTACCATTAATCAGCAAACATTTAGCTAATAAACAATGCAGAGAAACAAATCTGTGTATATGCTACAGATATATGCAACTTTTACATGCATAGTTTGTCACACATTAGTTATTGGTATGATTATTTAGATTTTACAAAGTAAAGGTCTCAGCCATGGTTTTCCATCCCTGTTCCAGGTGGGCCACTGCCCTGCAAATTAATTAATAATTGCTTATTTTTTGTTCCAGTGATTCTGATTGTGGTGTCAGTGTGTCTAAATTCTTTTGTCCATATATATCTGTGCTCCTCAAATTACCAGGACCAGGTTCTTGATCTTTTATTAATGTAATAAAACACTGATCGCTACTACGCTTTTGTGATTCCAAGTTTTTGACAGATTTATTGCTCGTGTAGTTTTTATAGGTTTAATTAGACTTTTATGTGCACCACATGTGCAAAACACAAAGTGGCAGAAAGGTTCTCTAACGCACGCGCAGCGCTTTAAAGTGTGACGTAATTCACTATCGACCAATGAGAATCAAGCATCAGCTACAGGGCTCTGAGTGGTGGAGAGGAGCTATGAATTCATTAGAGCAAGCTGAAGGTATTTTTTTTATTAACGTCGTTTTTCTGATTATAATTTGTTTAAATATATCTACGTGGTGACCTGCATCTGTCACTATCTTTATCAGGGCGTAAAGCGGTCTTATATTCTGATGACAGCGTCTTTTTTCAGCATTTTGCGAAGCTAAACACCTAGCAGTTAGCGACAAGCTAACGTCTCTTCTAGACCTCTGCTTCCTATATAATCTATGTAACATGTTAAATAGCCCAGCCGCTTTGAAATCTTACATAAATGGGATGTTGTGTTGGATGTCAGTTTTGTTAGAAGTGTTAAGGTGTAGCAGTGTCAGAACAGCATCTGTTAGTTTGAGGGGTGTTTCCGTACAATAGAGAAACCCATTGGGACAGTACTGCTAATAGTATTATTGCTGGTATTATCATTGTTGTTGTTATTAATTATATTAGTACTAGTATTAGTTACCGATAAATGACCCAAGCTAAACTTAGTGATGACGGTAATGTTACTAGAGATGTAATGAATGGTCCTTTTATGATTGTTTAAACAAGCCAAGTGTAAATTAGACGTAACACATGTTATATATGTTCTTAGCTCACACGTGCCGGGGCTTTAATAAAGCAGCTTGGGAAAATTAGTGCAACGACTAGGTTCCTGATTATAAAACTTTTCTGGCCAACAAGCATTCTCTGAGATGATCTCTGAATGCTCTACAGCAGTAACTGTTAACCAGATGGATTCAGTTCAGTATTATCTGAGTCCTATCACCGTTGTATAGTCCTACTGACATAGAGTATAAGAAGTGATATGAGCAATTTATTCTACTGCCCAAAGGTAGCTTGCATGGGTTTTTTTCAATGAACAGCTTAAATAATGTCTTTTTGTTATGTATTTTGTAGATCTCAAGGCCTTTGAGAGGAGACTGACTGAGTATGTGTCTTGTCTGCAGCCTGCCACAGGCCGGTGGCGAAGTAAGTCATTTACTACACAAACTGACAACCTGTAATAGATGGAGAGAAGCTCCACACTTGTTCATATTTATGCCAGAGGTTCTGAAACAGTTTTAACCTGAGGGCCCGTAGTATACCATAATTATCAAATAGGGACCTATGGTAATTTTGTACAATAAGTTTGATCAATAAGAGTTGATCAAGTCAAGAAGGTTAACTGCCATTTCAGCCATATACACACTGTGGAAAAAAAACAACATTCCTCCAGGCCTGTGGAGCAAAACATAGAATAAAACAGAAGCACAGAAAATCTACTTAAGTACAGATGAGACAAAATATACAACATGTAACAAGACATCATATAGTACAGTTAATGATTGAATCAAAACAGTATAATAACTCTGTTTTGGAGCAGTGAATTGATCATCAATACACACAGATAATCAGTACTCACAGTTACAATACACATGTTATTAAGTACACCTGAATTGTATCTATGTATGTTAAATAGACACAGTAGTCCATCTGTTTTTCTGCATTATTATTTCTTTCATCAATGATGAGGTCCTTAAATGAGCATTTCTTGAGCTGTCTATCATTCTCAGCACAGCTGACATTGACATGGTAGCGGTGTGTGTGTTGGTGGGGGCCTAACCTGTTGGACCACCTTGCGGATGTAAAGTTACTGGTGAAAGTTCATACCATGCCGAAGATTGTGTTCGTCATTCTCTAGTACTTCGTCAGAGTTGAGTGTCTTTACACAGGACACTCATTTGTTGGATATTAGAAGTTGGTAGACTTTTCTTAACCAAGATGTGACAAGGAGGTTTTAAAACTAAAGCAACAGTGCTGAGATCCATTCTTTGTAACACACTTGTACACACACATTCTTTCCTCTGTATACAGTCACAGCATTTTATCAGACGCTCTTGTCCAGAGCGTCATACTTCAGTGCTTAATGTAATCTGCATCTGTTCATACCAGCAAAGCTACAGTCAAATCAACATCTGCTTTTAATGGAGTTACAGCCAGCTAAGCTGCGCACCTTAACATCAGAGGTTAGTACAAAGTAAGCAAAAAACACATGGGCAAGAGTGAAGTGATTTTAATGTCACTGCTGTCCTGAGAATAAAGCACAAACCAAATAATAGCTGCTTCACTCATACTGTACAGGTCTTTACCATTTAATCAGCATACATTTAGCTAATAAATGATGCAGAGAAACAGATGTACTCCAGTCTTCTAAACTTCAAATTCTAAACCACAAAGTGTACTTATATGGTAAGAGAGGCTATTCTAATAGAATATAGTTCATCAGTGTACATGCAGAAAATATATGCATAGT
This sequence comes from Ladigesia roloffi, assembly GCA_037577295.1. Classification (NCBI taxonomy): domain Eukaryota; kingdom Metazoa; phylum Chordata; class Actinopteri; order Characiformes; family Alestidae; genus Ladigesia; species Ladigesia roloffi. Next base: position 6,524 of record JBBKCR010070301.1, on the reverse strand, counting down.
TTGTCATATCACATTAATGTATTGAAAAGATTATTTGGATTTTATAAAGTAAAGGACTAGGCCATGGTTTCCCAACACTGGCCCACTGCCCTGCTAATTAATTCAGAATCCCTTCTCTTTTATTGCAGTGATTCTGATCGTGGTGTCAGTTTGCACAGCGACTGGAGCTTGGAACTGGTTAATAGACCCAGACACCCAGAAGGTTAATTTAAAAAGCGGTTTTGTTTTGATGTTTATGTCTGCTATTATCTTTATCCTTTCCTGGACTAAGTTGTTTTCTGTCCTTTCCACAGGTGTCCTTCTTTTCATCCTTATGGAACCATCCGTTTTTTACCATCAGCTGCGTTACTCTGATTGGCTTGTTCTTTGCAGGAATACACAAGCGCGTGGTTGCACCGTCAATGTATCCTTATTCATGTGAACTCATTGCAAAAACTGTTAGCATTTCATGCCAAAGTTTTTTTGTGTACAGAAGTCCAAGAGAGCATAATTGGCTTGGCTTTCTCTGGTTTGAATTTAAAGGCTCTGGTAAATAAATGTGAAATCATAGATTTAAAAATAAACTGCAGTGGTATCATTTATTATTTTCCAGAGCTGTATAAAGTAGCAGTATTAGTTGGCCTTTATTTTTCATCAGTGCTCTTTAGAGTAATTGCTTGCTAAATCATGTTTTTATATTTTAAGCTTGGGTTTGCATACATTTTTTGTTTCTTTACATTAAGGGTGATGGTTTCACATTATTTTACCAGCGCAGCTTGTTTAGCTGCAGTGTAGTTAAACAGTATAATTCTGATTGGGCTCCCACTGTTCTCTCAACATAAACAGAGTGACTATCAGATATACTATCCAGGACATACACAGTGTTGCACCTTCTTTAACTCACTTTCAGTATTGCTGCACGCTGCCGGACAGTGCTAGCAGAATATAACATGTCCTGTGATGATGTAAGTGCTTGCACCTTTAAATATTAATGGTGTAAATGTGAACCATTTGGAAATGTATTTTCTCACATGTATATTCATGCACTGAACAATGTTTCACTTGCTAAAATATTTAGATGCACCTTTTAACATAATTTGTGCTATGTTGCTTATTAAAGCCAAATTTTACTTAGGATCCTTCTTAAGAAATGTGGTCTTATATTACGTAAAATTATTCTAAATATAAAAACAATTAAGTACAAGTTCAGTAAGTTGTGTTTTTGGATCACTCTGATTAGCAGTCACGTTTTTATTAATGCCAAAAGTTTTGTACTGTTTTGTCATGAATCATAGCTGCATCTCAACCACAAATCACATTTTCTGTAAACTAGACACCTGAAAAAATGTATATGCTTCGTTTCTGATGTCGGTTCTTCTGTGCTTTGTTCCAGACGGGGAAACTTATTCTAAAGCCACGGCCACATATCCAATAGCATCACACAGGCAGGTAATCTCATATTGATCACCATGTGGATCGCACAGTGTACAGCACACGAGGAGATTACCAGAGATCAAGATACAGAATGGAGAAAAGGCAGATAAAGACTCTTGTTTTGTGTGGAATGTTTTGTCTGTTTTGGGGGAAAACACTGTAATTGCAATTTTAAAAACTGCCCCTATACACAAATAATGCCTGGTGGGCAGACTTTTACTTTTTCAGTGTATTCACTGTCTTTATATCTCTTGTTTTAGATGTAGTGTTCAATGATAAAATTTTATGCGAATTGTTGAACACAAATATTAAATATACAAACCTTGTTTTGAGAACTTGTTGTCAGAAAAAAGATGTTTTTGATCAGCGAGTTTTATACCATTAAACTCCTGGCCAGCTTTACAAATATCAACATTCGATGGGTTTTTTTAATCATTTCACTGAAGTTGGTTTTGCTTGTATGCAGTGTTCATTTATGCAAATGCCTCCCAGGTTACGAGGTTTTGACAGCACTTTTCTGAAAATAATTAATAAAACTGCTTGCTTTCATGTAATTATGCTGTGTAGCAAAGGTTTAATTATATACATTAATATGTAAAACCTCTTTCATGTTAGATAAATTGATTCCTTCACTGAGTAAAGTACATTTATCTATTTACACAAAAGCCTGGTGACCATGCCAAAATTTGAGCCGACTGACTCAAGCAGTTAACAAAAGCACAATGGAGTAAATAAAACTTAAACATTTAAAGTTGTTGATTTGGTTCTTAATGAAGCAGTTTAAGAAAAAGTAACTTTTCAGGCTCTGGTGTCATGTAGCACTTCATTTATGTAACTCAGTGCAGAAGACTTCAAAACTTCAAGACAGAATTCATTTATGCACAAACATCTATATTTTATAATAATAATAATAATAATAATAATACATTTTATTTGAGGGCGCCTTTCAAAAACCCAAGGTCACCTTACAACATAAGAGATAAAAACAGTACATTACAATCAATTACAATAAGATAAAATAGGTAAAGCAAAAGAAAATATTATATTATATTAAACATAAGACCTAAACAGGGACAAGAAAAAGTTTTCAAGTTTATCTTGTCTTTACATGTTGAGAAATACTGGGTTATGATGAAATTAAACTCTGGCTGTGAAAGATCTGAGGTCTTCTCTAATAGTCCCTTATGGCATTAAAAGAGTAAACTCTAGTTTCTAACCATAGAAATTAATTGCCTCAGCTTATGGTTCTACAGATGTCCTTGACTGTGTGTTTTTGAGACCACATAACCAGAACAGCAGGGAAGGAAATCATGTAGTTCCCCTGAGTACTTCTCTAGCTGGTCAATATGTACATACCCTATAAGAAGCCAAACACAAAAACAGTCAGATTATAGTAAAGTAAAGTGTCCCCTTGTAGTCCTGCATGAACATACCACGGCACAAAGTGTGTACAGTGTGAAATTCTTTCTCAGGCTTTAACCGTTTCACCAAGTGAAACATTGGGCTGTCACCAACAGGGGGCGCTGGTGGAGCAGCGTGTGAGGATCAAGGGTACCTTAGTGTTGCCACTACCAGTCCTGGGATTCAAACCTTCTAATTACAGGGGTAATTCCCTGTACCCTTGCCCCATAGCCTTGGACAAATTCAGCTTTTCTCAACCTTGATTCTGGAGGCTCTGCCGTCATTTAACACACCTACTGCAACTCAGTAAGGGGCTGTATTAAATGGACCAATTATTGTCTTTGTGAGAATTTAATCTAAGGCAAGGCTGAATTCATGTTTTGAGAACTGGCTCAATTAATGTCCGTGGGTTCTCTGGGACCTGTCACCCTACAGAGATCAGTTATGGCCTTAAAACAGCCCCCCTTGTCCAATTTGGGTGACAAGGTCTTGGCTGATTCCAAGTGTGCTAAGTCAGAGGTTCCTAGCCTTTATGCTAGTGGCTTCCCTCCTTTGCACACTTTAGTGTTTCCCACCTGATAACCATTTTGCTAAACAACAAGCCGTTCCTGAGTTGAATGGGTGTGTCACAAAAGGGAAATCAAATACAGGTCAGGTGGCTATGGTGTGAGAGAGGGTCTACGCTCTACAGGAGGATATCTAAAGGATGTTCAATACTCTAGATAATGCACCAAATTTGAAGCAATTCTATATGATCATTTCCAAATCATAACCATTTCATTTGATTAACTGAGTATTAAGTACCTGAAACCATGTTGTTCACCGGATAGAGTTGTGTGTCACAGCAGGTGGTATCATCGTCTGATTGAGTGTAGTCCTCTTGGCTAAGAGACAAATTTACACCATGTAATTTAACAGTTATTTGAGTTTTTTTATCAAAATGATGCAAGTCTCTGGGTGTCAGATCAGGACCCAAAGTCCCACTCTGCTTTTGAGTTTTGAGATGAAGTGTCAGAGTGGGTTTCTTTCAGGTCACAGTTCTGAGATCAGTATTTTCCCTCCAAACTGTGTCAATTCAACTGAAGGCCTTTAGGAACTGTGAAGCAGTTACAGGAATATATATATATATATATATAAAAAACATTTCTCAAGAAAGGCCATATTTAGGTGAATGTCCTTGCATGGCCTAGTCAGAGCCCAGACTTTAACCTTATTTAAAATCTACGGAAAGGCTTGAAGGCCGCTGTCGATCAACGGTCACCATCCAGGTTGACTGAGCTAGAACTGTTTTGTTAAAGATCCTCTTACTAAGTGATTTTATTTTTTCTTTACTGTTACTATCAAATATTTCACTTCAATGTTTGAAGCTGCATGCAGTAAATGCCGCTGGAAAAATGTCTTATTTTCAGGCTGCACAGCATCAAAATATGAATATTCTGAAGGCACTGATTCTATTCTACGTCCACGGTTAATGGTGAGAAGAGTCTGGTGTGTTTAATGAGGCGAAACCCGAAGGACTGCAGTTCTGTGGCCTGCCAGGACAGGAGCTGGACACACAGTTTAGAGTGAAGTTTCTTAATCCTGATCCAGTCAAACCACAGTGCTGCAGTTTCGCTATTCATATTAAATATAACAATCGTGCTGCGTACACTGTGTGCTGTGGGGTGTTTGCATATGACTGAATGGTCACGAAAGTATAAAATGCCCTCGCTCTCATACACAAACACAGCACAGCAGTGTGAAATTCTTTCTCTGTATTTAAATCCATTCACCAAATGAAGCAGCGGGCAGCCGGGAACACAGCGCCCGGGGAGCAGAGTGAGGGGAAACCTCATTGGTGCCACTACCAGACTAGCAGTGTGAGACTGAGGATATCTACTTTAGAATTTACTCCTCTGTCACAGGCACAGATTACTAATTACAACCCTGCTGACCCTATATTATTCATATTTAGGTCCAAATTATTTGTATCACATAGCAAAGCCTGGTTCAACTAAAGAAATGTAGACATTGTTGGTGGCCTTGTCTAAATGTTTGGAGAAGGGGCAAACAGAAAAAAAAACATGCAGAGCATTGGGGTCATGGGACTGGAATCCTCTGTTCTTAGACACACCTAAATCAATAAAAAAATAGTATGTGTTGGTTTAATGGTGCGCTCAGACTAGGACTGGGACCCTTTAAAATATACGGATAATTAGCGATGGCTGTGAAACAAGTGGAATATGTGAATTTTTTGTATGTAAAACAGTGATTTACTTCACACACAACAATGATCTACACGTAAACTTGGAATAAAAGCTTATTGATCCATGGAATTCATTATTAAACAGCATTTTATTTATTCTAAATGTTAGTTTAATGGTTGATTGCTACAAGGCGTTTCCATTCTTTTTTTAAGCTCTCAAAATTCACACTTATGAAGAAGCCTTATGGACTTGTGCCTCCTCTGGTGAAAATTGAAACTGTCCTAGATATACTGAATATGTGATTTCAATATGCGATTGTATAATACGGCAAATTTTACTAAAATGGAGTACAAGGTCATGTGATTCCACCTGTTTAATCAGTTGGTCTCAATCAACAGATTGATTAGCATTACATACCTTATTGTTATTTTCTCTTTCGGAGTGCTTGGATAATCAGGTTGAGTGCTCTGCTCTGTTTTTCCATTTCCGGGTATAGTCTGTGATAAATCAGAAACTGTATTTATAGAAAATCACAGTGTAACACATAAATCTTAATACAATTCAAAATACTCACATCCTCTCCCAACAGCCCCTCCTGCTCCCAAATGAATCTTCCGATCTTACCTCTCACCTCTAAAGGTAATCAAATGAGAATGAGCTCAATACATTTACATATTAAACATAAGTATTATGTATTCAACACTCAAAATCCCCCATAGCATGTTCACCTCTCTGTACAGAAACAGGAGGCAGAAGATAGTGTCCAAGAGGCACAGACTTGATGCTCCGCCGTTGCCGACAGGCTGAGAGATAAAGGCTGTGGAACACCGATGCTCTGTTCATCACATAGTCATCACTCGCATGTATCCTGAAACAAAAACACAGACTACATACTCTAAAAGACAGCAGCTATTCATTACATTCCCTAAATACACTTAGTTCCCTCAAAGTGAAGCTACAGACCTGTGGACACACACCTGAACATCTGTAGCCAAACATTTCAATCAGACAGAAAATAAACTACTATGCAATATCACAACTTATGTCAATTTTATTGACCTACTACCCACCTAACAGTCCAGAGTACCGATAATTATGAAAGAGGTAGAGAAGGGAGTGCAGGCAGTGTGGAATGGGTGGAGGAAAGTGGCAGGTATTATTTGTAACAGGAAGCTACCAGCGAAAGTGAAAGGGGAGATGTAAAAGAAAGTAGTGAGACCAGCTGTGTTGTCTGGTTTGATGGTTTGGAGACAGTGACACTGATGAAAAGACAGGAAGCGGAGCTGGAGGGGGAAATTTTCAGATTTGCATTGAGAGTGATGAGGATGGACAGGATCAGGACTGAGTTTATTAAAGAAACAGCTCAATTTAGATATTTTGGAGGAAATGTCAGAGGCAAGTTTGCATTGCTTTTTACATTCTCTGAGGAGAGACTGAGTGTGTTGGGAGGAGGATGTGAGGAGAGACTGAGTGTGTTGGGAGGAGGATGCTGAGGAGAGACTGAGTGTGTTGGGAGGAGGATGT
>JBBKCR010070253.1:0-10133 GCA_037577295.1 Ladigesia roloffi | reverse complement strand
TGTGTGTGTGTGTGTGTGTGTGTGTGTGTGTGTGTGTGTGTGTGTGTGTGTGTGTGTGTGTGTGTGTGTGTTGTTCCCTACTTGAAGCTTATAAATGTGGTACTTGGAACATCAAGTAATGGAGAGTCCTGTAATCAGGGATTGGCAAATGTTTTTGCTCTAGTACTTTAATTGGGGGGAGGGGTAGTGGTGCCTGTAGAATCCTTTGTTTCAGGGGGGTGGTGGGAGGTTTTGTTGGGGTAAGTGCAGAGGTCTGTTCCCCAGCAGTGGTGCCTGGGGGAACGCAGAGGTCTGGGTCTTACACATGCTCCGGGGGTTCGCGGTCTTGTCCCGGGGCAGGCCGAGATGTCGAAGGGCAGGGCACGCAGCATTAAGTCAGGAATTAGGTACATTTTAGGCTGTGAAGACTGAGAAGTGCTGCGCATTTGTGTACACCTTATGTAACCCCCTGCATATAATGACCTGCAGATAGCCCTCTCATTCAAACCTCAAGAATATTTGCAAACCCGTTTACATTTGAATCTGTTTTAAAATCAGTTTTGACTAATCCTAATTGCTGTTGTATGGTTTTACTTAATCCTTTAAACTGCAGATGCCTGTATATGGATCCACACTTTAATACAAATATTAATACAAAAAGGTCTTGTTTTAATTATAAAGGCTTAGGCTGTGTTTTCAAGCAATGTATTGTATTACCAGTAACTTTTTTTTTTTATCATATTTTTCCAAATATGTATCTCTAACCTGTGATTTCAATGAAAGCAATGCACATATGATACTGTGCAAAAGCCTAAGCAAACACATAGACATACATAAAATCACTATTTACTATTTGCTGTATTAATATTTCTTGTGTACCACGTAATATTAGCGTTTAAAAGCCATACTGCTCAACTAAGTAGGATTTAATGTTATTTTCACAGGTGTTTTTGAATTTTGCTGCTGGCGTTGTAAATGGTGGGTTCAACATAAAAAGCCTTACTAATTACTCCCACACTTCCTTACAGTTATCTAAGTGCACACCCATACTTTTGACCCACAGGTCATCTCTTAGGTGTCAGGTACCAAATGAAAAGTTCCCCATAGCCTGCTAATGACCAGACAGCCTAGTTTCTTTCCTGTAATAATAATCAGACTGCGTTTTCTGGCTCATTCAAAGCCAGGAAGTTCCCGTCTTTACGGGCACAATTAACACTTTTCTTACACCAAATCACACACACCTTGAAGTTGCCAGACATGTAACATATTTACAGAAGCTCCAAAGTCTCCAGGTTAAACAATGCATCCAAATATTTACATTTACATTTTCATTTACTTTAGGTTTCTTAGTTCACTGGCATTTCTCTTGACATTAAAAGCATACATGTTCATTTTTCAAAATAAAAGCCTCTCTGTCCTTTAAAAGTGAACTGATTCTGTAACTGTTAAAATAGATATAAATAGCCTGTGTTCTGACTCGCTGACTGATATTGTGTCTTATTCAAGAAACCAAAACGTAACAGCTCATCTTATGACTTTATTGTAAATCAGTGAGAAAGGACGGGACAATTTGGGGAAAATATTGAACTGAATATTGTTTTGGGGTTTTTTTTGTTTTTACCACAATTTAAATTGTGCTCATTTTTCTTCACAAGAATTGATCATCAAATTAGTATCTCAAAATCTAATTACAAAAATATCTTCAACCCCTTTGGAAATGCAGCATAAACGTGTAGTTTATTATGGTTTATATGAAATATCATCATTAAAACTAGTATTATGAAGATGATAATTGGGGACGGGATGTTAAAAAAGCTTTCCTCAGCCAAATGCAGGGGTAGAGGCTCCTTCCGTATCAAATGATTTTCACTTAAGATGTTCGTGTAAAATATACAAAATTCAGAATATATTACTCAGATGTGTTGAAGGATTCAAGCTCAGGAGTTAAAGCGACACGCTAACACGTCACTGTGGTGTGGAGCTGCACCCTGGTGTTCAGCAGTTCCTGTTACTCAAACACACTCATTAAACAAGGTAATATAATGATGTAAATCAGGTGTGTGTCCTGAGAATTAATCAGTTCTGATAAAACACCTCTGCGGGAAGCTATTTTCCTCCATTTAAATCCTAATATACAGTATCTTTAATCATCATTAATTAAAATCCCAGCTCTTTCAATTTAGAAATTTCCATTTTAAAATTGAAACAATTATTCAATCCTAGGGTAAGACTACACTGCCATGGAATGTGTGTGTGTGTGCATGTGTGAGTTTGTTCATGGTTTTAACATCATAACCATGATTGATTACAAATTTAAGCGTTTAGACCTACAGACGCTTATGATATGAAACGCCATTCCACCAGTTTTCCTTAATGTCTGTATAGTTTAAGCATTCAATTCACATTGTCAGTAAAAATTAGTTTATGTGAAATGCAATGTTCTAAAGAAGCTATGTTGACTATAGAAACCCAAAGTCTGATTCATTTTTTTACTACAGTTTTGAGAAGGTTTGCTCTAAAATAAATATATTTTAATAATACCATGGTAATGGTATTATTGGTGAATGTTGGAAGTTGGAAGATGTCATTTACAATCTTTGCAGTGCATCATTTTACATTCATTCATTCAGAATGTTTATTTTTTTACATCCCAGCAACATAATTGTGCATATAATGTGAAGAATCTCTGGAATGTCCCCTGTAATTTTTAGATAATGGAAGTAAAGACGTCCAGCAAAGATAGAGTTTCTTACAAATCAGAGTTCAGGAGGTAAGCGGCTACAAGTTCTAAAGGATTAGGGTTTCTCATTACCTTTAAGGATAAGGGGGGGAAAAGGCTTTCCTTCATGGAGGAGGGAATGAAATACCAGACTTATCTGCACTTGCCGTTAGAGGAAATAAAACGCTAGTAAATTTAATCTGGCTGGCCTTTAGTGACAAGGCGATTTTACAGTTCTTATATTTTATTTCTGATCCCCTTTCAGCTGCTCTGATATCTTCAGCTGTGAAACAATCACAAGTGACACTGAAGTTTGAGTCTAGCAGTAGGCTTTTTATATTTCAGCCTTTTAAACTGTGAGCTTTATAGGTTTTGGTTATGGTGAACTATATTATATGTATTCTCTTACTGGTTGAGGTCTAGCTATAAAAGCTCTATTATTAATGCCATGACTTTTATTAGAAATATGAGTTTCCTTCACCCTTCAAGTGAATTTAGTTCATTTATCTTGGAGGTTGTCATTTTAAATGATCAGTTTGTTCCTACAAGGGGCCGTAAATAAACAGTACAGCAGTTTTGAGTGTCTTATGGTATGTATTGTGTTATGGTATGCATGGCATGCCTTGCCCTCTAGTTAAAATAAACAGGAGATTGATATATTAAATAAACCCGCTAGGCTTGGACATCATTGAAAATATTTGATAAGAAGTGGTAACTGCACAGCTGCTGTGCTGCTCGTGTGTGTATCAGCACTTCAGTAATCTTATCATTGGGGAATTGAGTCATCAGACGCACCTTTCACTAACTTTCTGCTAATGATCGTAGCATATTCACCATGGTGTTCCTCTCCAAAAATATGTATCCAGCAAATGGATCCCCTTCTAATGGTAAAGTTGAGCTAATTTAGGGTGTGGCCACTGCTAATACAGTCATTTATCAGTCTTTATCTACTGTTTTTCACATTTTTTTCTTTCGTTCAATGCACATCGTACGCTTTTTCTGAGCACTGTTCTTCGCACTCACTTTCTTTGGACACATGGCTGTATAAACGAAATTAAGAAAATAACTGCAAGCACAAATGCTCATAACCCAAATTTTAGCTCTCAACTCAAAACTAACAATCAGCCAAGAGACGGCTCGTATCTCAAAAAACTAAATTGGGACATTTTTTATATTTACATACATCCATACATACATGCATACATAGTGCATGAATGAACAACACAATTTATAAACAATCTAAATCTTATATTCAGAAAAAATAAGAATACCGAATATATAACAGTGTGTAAATAAGGTGCAGTGTCAGTATGTATATAGGTTTTTAATGAAACACTCCGGTACAGCTGCACGTGAGCCTAATGGATGCATGATGAGCTGGAGAGGGCATTTCTTTATGAGCTTCCTAAAGCTACTGTGAATGAATGCAATCAAATCCTCTCAGCAATGTTCCAAGTTGCAATGTAAAGCCGTCCCAGTAGAGTAAAGGCTAGAGCAAAGAGATTACAAACTCCCTCGTTATTGCTTTCTCCCTGAACATGCCTGGTATTAATTAGTCATTTTATATCATGCCTCAAGTGGCTGTGATGTGGTGATCATGCAGTCTGTGTGATGGGCCTAATTAATACTCTTAGTTTCACAACAAGTCAAGAATTTTGGGATCATAATGTATATAAAACATGGGTTTTCCGTGTGTGTATGTTTTTCAGTGTAATTCTGATGATGTTTTTCAGGCCAAACTCGCTTCTCAGAGAGGGACCACACTGTGGGTCGCGATGCGCTCCAGACGTCCATGTTTGTTGTGAACGAGTGGAAGACCAGGTGCCTGAAAGTTTGAGATACACTTTTGTACTCTCCTAAAAAACTGAACATGTCCTACAGCACTCAGACTCCGCCCAGTTCTGGCTCAGGCAGCGGCTCCAGCTCTGCTTCCCAATATGCGGCAGCGGCGCTGGGCGTGGGGTTGGTGGCCCTGGCCATCGTGATGATTGTGTGGAGCGTGGCACCCACGGGCTCGGCTGGGAACAGTTCGCGGCCCGGCCAGAGCGGGTTTTCGCCTGATAATACATCTGTGGCGGCCTTTGTGATGCTGGGCGTCGGTATCGCCATGCTGCTGCTGGCCCTCTGCCTGGGCATACGGAACAAACGCAGACAGCAGAGACAGCCGCAGACCAACGGCAACATAAACACAGACCAGAACCAGGAGGCACAGGGGTGAGAACACACACACTTTTTTTTTAATTCTGTCAATCTATTAGGATCTACTAAGACACACAGAACTGTGCTTAAGCACTGATGCAAATTGTTGAAATTTATATTAGTAGTGGGTTACTCTCTGGCAGAAAAAAGTTCAAATAAATGTGAACAAACTGGTAAGGTTTACTCTGGTGTGGTTCCAGATTTCTGCTCTATGCCTCCAGTCACTGTGTGGATTTATACAGTTCCATAAGCAACACACCTCATTTAATATAATGAAGTAAAAATGAGCCAACCCAGGGAGCTACAGGTGACACTGGACTTCCATGACCAGAGGTCTGGAACCTCATCTTCTGTATTAATATCTTTTTGTAATATTAGTGTTTTAATAGTAACTTAACACAACTGCCCAGTAGTTGTTAGTTTTCTAGTCCAATTTTCTTAGGTGCCTAAAACTTTGCACAGTACTGTACATTTTCACATGTAATAAGATTTTGATTCTGAGGTCACCATTTAATAGTTTTTGGGTATTTTATTTGTTGGAATCCTTGATTCTACAGGACTCTAAATCATTTCAAATGAGGTGTTGTCGATGCTTTATCTGAATATATATATGCAAATAATGAAATAAGCTCATGAGCAGAAACATGGCGTGGTCTTTTGGCCTGTCCCTTCCTAGTTTGCTTTTATAGGATGCATTCAGATGCCTAGTTTTTTGTAGTGATGATCCGATCGATGATCCGGCGGACAATCGGTATCGGCCGAAAATCAGACTTTATGACTCGATCGGGACTCGTTAAACTCTCCGATCTTAGAAACCGATCACAATCGATGACGTCAAAGAGGGAGGACTAGGAACGGGTACCGATCCCCGCTACTTCATCGCCTAGTTATAAAAAACAGAAGTATGGATAAACTCCCCCACACACACAAGCACTCAACTCTCTCGCGCACACACACACACACACACAACACGATAGAACTCTCGCGCACGCCCACACACACCGAGAGAACTCTCTCGCGCACGCAGACCCACACCGCCATAAAACTCTCTCGCGCCCGCAGACCCACACCACCATAAAACTCTCTCGCGCCCGCAGACCCACACCACCATAAAACTCTCTCGCGCACGTAGACTCACACCACGAGAAATCTTTCGCGCACGCAGACCCACACCACGAGAAAACTCTCTCGCGCCCGCAGACCCACACCCTGAGAAAACTCTCTTGCGCCCGCAGACCCACACCACGAGAAAAGTCTACCGCACGCAGACCCACACCATGGAAAACTCTCTTGCGCACGCAGACCCACACCACGAAAGAACTCGCGCGCACACACAAACACACACCAGGATAGAACTCTCTCACGCACGTACACACATGAGAGAAATCTTGCACACAAACACACACAACAGGAGAACACTCACACACATACAACAAAGGCAACATTTATAGTATTACTTTATCTGCAAAAAGTGAATGGTAATCAGGGAGCTTACATATCAGTTATATAAACTTGAAGCATCAGAATCGGCATCGGTATCGGCCGATCAACTAGACAAAAAATCGGTACTTGGTATCGGTGGCAAAAATCCTGATCGGAGCATCCCTAGTTTTTAGTGTTGACAGTAGTCTCTATGAATGATTGCATGAAGGATGCCATGAAGAGATTAAGATTTTTATTCAGTTTAAATGTTTTTTTTGGACTTAATTTGAATTGGACATAAATATTCGAAGTATTCTAAATATTCTAAAGAAACCTACAAACTGGCCCTTTGTAGATTAGATTAGTGACTCATGTCTCAGAGGGCGTGCCCGACATGGACCGTTTTGAAAACGGGTTTGGCACAGGATCTTTGCTTTGGCTGGAGGTGTGTCGGTGCACGTTCAGTCAGTTACACACATTAAATGTACTGACACAACCTATTTGTCATGTTGTATCCCAGAGTTCATTTAAACGTAATCAGCACTGCCTTTTAAAACTCTATAACTAAAGGCGGTGCTGCTATTGCTGCTCATTTATTTTTCTGAGAACAAACAGAAGCCTTTATTTCACCCTTTCTTGCTATTTGGTCCCTCTTTACTAAGTGGAGATTGTAGTCGTGACAAATTATTTTTTGTGTGTGGTCGATGGACATGGATGCACCTGAATATAAATGCAGAAATAACACACACTATATGGACAAAGGTATTTGGACACACCTGTTTTCAGCGTTTGGGCTAGGCCCCGTACTTCTAGTGAAGAGCTTAATCTTAATGCTTCAGCACACCAAGACATTTTGGACACTTTGTGGCCACAGTTTGGGGAGGAACCTTTCTCTATTCCAGCATGACTGTGTCCTAGTAAACAAAGCGAGCTCCGTAAAGTCATGGCTATATGAGGGATCCAGACCTCCTCATCCAACAGAAGTGTCAGACCTCATAAATGCTCTACAGAATGAATTGTCACAAATTCCCACAGAAGATCCAGCTGTTAGACTCAGAGAGGGGCTAACTGGATATTAATGTCATTGGATTTAAAAGCCCTGTTGGTATGGACAAAAAAAAAAACTTGTTTATCTGACATTTATCCTAGTTTTTTTTAAATAAACAGACAAGTGGGTGGGAAACCTGTGGTGTGCAAAACTTTTGACTGTTTCTGACCTTTTTACTGCATATTTTGATCATTTTTGTGAGATCCTGTTGGTGATGGTTCACCCAAAAATGGAAAATTGATGTTTATTTGCTTACCCCCAGGACATCCAAGTTGAAGGTGACTTTGTTTCCTCAGCAGAACACAATTAAATGGACGTGGATTGGCGTCAAACCTTTCAAAGTAAAAAATACATGCACAGACAAATCCAAATTACAACCTGTGGCTCGTGACGACACATTGTTGTCTTAAAACACGAAGCGATTGGTTTTTGTGAGAAACTGAACAGTAGTTATATAATTTTTTACCTCTGAAAAACGGCTAAAGCTAATAATCCGCACTTGTGTTCTGCTGAGAAAACAAGAGTCACCTTCGACTTGGATACCCTGGGGGTAAGCAAATAAACATCAAATTTTCATTTTGGGGTAAACTATCGCTTTAATGCACATGCCCTTTAAAATTCTATGCAAATAAGCTGTTGGAGGTGCTCATGTTTGTATCTGTGTTCCATGCAGGCAAATGGAACAAGCGGAACGCTACAATGTGCCCAGTTACGAGGAGGCGGTTGGTAGTGAACAGTACTCCACTCGTCAGTTTACTGCACGGCAAGACAGCACCACTCATCTCCCGGCCTACGAAGAGCTGATGGAGAAGACACAGGGTGGGTTGGACGGTCCTTACCAGGGTCACCCTGAACCTGCCCACACACAGAACGGAGTGGATGGCGCTAACCAAACAGACTCCAACCCGCCTGCGTCGAGCCGCAGGAACGAGCGCACAGGGCTCAAACTGCTTCCTCTTAAAGTGAGGCGCATCAAATCGGAGAAGGTGGGCAGGAAGACGTCGAGCAGCACCCCACCAGTTAGCATGCCCAGCATTGAACCCCTCACTCCTCCACCACAGTACGACGACATGCCCCCCGAGCTTCCACAACAGTGACTAAATGTGTACAGAAAGACCACAGTGAGGATTTTATCATTCATGGCTGGTCAAATGTACAGTAAAGTTTTGATAGATTAGTCAATTAACCAGCAAAAGGCTTCTGCTATTTCATACAATATTTTGAAACACCAATTTTGGAAAACTCTTATTTCCTGCATTTACTTTGATAAGTGACTAGTTGACCACTTTTTTGGATAGCAGATTTTTCTAGACCTCACATATACTACATTACCATGGTGACACACCAAATGATTTTTATGATCAGTGGACGGTGATATAATGTCTGCCTGTGGTTATGAAATTGTGAGTAAGTCTTCAGATAAAAAATAGCATTGCTTAACCTGTTCAGTGTTGACCTACTGACAAAAGAGAGCATTTCAAAGACTTGTAAATTAATAATTTGTATCTCATATGTAATTTCTCATAAGTCATGTTCCTGGATCAGTTATGTATTTGCGGGTCCTGGAGCAACATTCCTATTCCTATGGTTTTGTTGATTCATCATCATATTGATCCTGATTTCATTTGCTTTAATGATGATCCTGGATCAGCTCTAAATATCATGATAATCCTGATTCATTATCAGTGAATCCTTCCTGGATCAGCGTGGCGAGGAAGGGTCCACTGTGATGACGACCCCAAATTTAATTCACATTAAAATCGATCATGAAAGCGGTATGTGATAAATGATCGTTTTCAGGACAGAAATACGCCGCACAGTGTTTTCTCCCTTGAAAATGATATATTTTGGTGGGACTTTTAATGTCTCAGTTAATGTTAGCATACTAGCACCAATATTAGCAATTAATGAGAGTGCTGCTTTGGGCCTGAACGCTTCAGTCAGTTCCCTCTGCAGATAGATACCACAGTAAAAGGATATTGATCCAGGAAACTGTTTTATTTCGAAAAAAGTTATTTATTAACATGTCTTTGCTCTACCCCATTAATGTGTTGTTTTGTAGCACCTGCGGCTAGGCTATGCAAGCTTAATGGAATGTTGGGGGAATTCCCATTCAACCCAGTATGAAATTGTACCTCACTTCACTAGAGTAGGTTCAGAGTAACTAGATGCCTTCACCCTACTAGCGCCTGTTTTATCCTGTGATTGGAGATGTTTAGACAACTCGGTCTGTGAGGTAAACTTCCGTACTCTGTTCAATTTGATTTAATGCCGAAGTACTTTGACCTGAAACAAAAGAAATGTACTCGATGCATGGATAGGACAGTTATACTATTTACATCATAACCTTTAATGCTGTTAATCGTCTGTTGCTTCTTCCAAAGAGCTAGAACTTTAACTGTCTCAGTCAGGGTGATGTACAGGCTGCATCAGGTCTAGACTAGAAGTGTAAAATGTAAATTTGTTAAACAGAGACTTCAATTACACATTGAAAACACTAAATACTAAAGCATGTATATGGGCATGTGCATACATTCCAGTTCAGTCCGAACATTCTTACAGAGTGCAAGAAGGCCCATGTTAGTGTAGTGATGGGTATTGAGAACGTGTGTGTGTGTGTGTGTGTGTGTGTGCGGGTACATAGGGCAACTCTTTCACGCTGCAGCTGCCTGTTAAGTCACTCACTCTGCACTGCCTCACTCTTTCTCACACACAAAGCATTCTCCTATTCTTCATTACACAAACCTACCCCCCCCCCCACACACA
>JBBKCR010070242.1:0-10133 GCA_037577295.1 Ladigesia roloffi | reverse complement strand
GTACTGAAGTTGTATCAGGTTCTAAACTGTACTGTGCTGGTACTGAAGTTGTATCAGGTTCTAAACTGTACTGTGCTAGTACTGAAGCTGTATCATGTTCTGGTGTTCCAGTGTATCTAGTCCGGTACCACAGTTTATGGTCGCTCTTCCCAAAACCGCGTCCATGGAGTCGGCGGAGAGTTTTTCTCTCAGAGACGCTTTTGTTATTGTTTTCTTTTATTATTTATTGTCTACTTTGAGTGTTTAATGTTCTCTCTGTGTTCTTTATCCGTGTGATGAGAACTGAACCCAGAGATCTTGTTAGTGACGTCCTGGATCTCCTTCACGTCTCTCTCAGAGTTAAAGATAAATTTGTTGTAGAAAACACTGAATTTTATCTTCAGCCCAAACATACAGTCGAGCTTGTACTTCATCCACTTCCCAGCTGTGAGTTTGTGTCTCCATTGTTGTGTTTTGTGAAGTAAATATACAGTGGCCTCTTTCCATGTGGGGATGGAACATTTCAACCAAATTAGAAAGCACTGCTGCAGTCGGCTCGGCTGCAGCCCGCTTTCAGCCCTGCCGTCCAGCAGATCGGGGTCAGCTCGAGTTCAGGTTGGTTGGTTAATAATGAAAAAAATCGTTTGGGGTCCGACATGGTGGAACAACACTGTTTGCGCAACAAACACCCGTGTCAGCAGAGGGTGTGGTGTGTGATATTTTGGACATATAGCGTTCGTTGGCCTGTACAGTAGGAATCTTGGAACATTTTTAGTATATAAAACATGTGTCACCAGTGGATGCACCTTAAATTAGCTGAATAGGTGTCTGGATACTTCTGCCATTTTCTGGATACACATGAACAAAAAAAGAGAATGTGAACATTTCTGAGAAAGTCCAGTGGTGCATCGTTGTGTGTAACTGGGGCGTAGACTCACAAGCAGGGATGCACCGATACCGGTATCTGGTATCGGCCTCGATACCACATTTTCTAAAGTACTCGTACTCGTTAAATGTCCCCCGATCCCGGGGACCGATACCACGGTCTGAGAAATGTCTGTGTTTGAGCGGCGTATAAGGGGTTAAATAATTTTTTATTCTGTAATATTGTTGCATTTTAAATAAATGTTCTTAATTTCAAACTAGTCCCTTGTTTTTTTTGTTAAATTATATGACTAAAGCTGTTACATCTAAATCATGTTTTTATTAAGTACTCTGTATTGGTATCAGCGAGTACTGAAATGCAAGTACTCATACTCGTACTCGTTTTCCAAAAAAGTGGTATCGGTGCATCCCTACTCACGAGTACAAATCTGGACATAAAAGTTACATCATGTTACTCCACTATGACTCAAAACATTTCAAAACAATTGGCTTGTCAGCAAGACTCCACAATCTGGCCACACACATAAAAAGCGTGGGGCGAAATGGGATTCAGCGAGGAGGATTTGGCCAAACTGCACCAAATGGCAGCTCTTTCTCACAGAGGCGGCCTTGTTCCACTGAGAGGCTCTGGCTCTAGCGAACTTCAAAGATCTTAACTATAGGATCACTTACCCAAAGAGTGAAGTGTGAGAAAGACAGTAAAATAAGCTCTACTGAGGAGTTTCAGGCCCCCGGCCCAAGGGTGTATTTAAACTCGGCTTACTGGGGAGTAAAGCACACTTTTAGACGCTACTGGCCTGAGACAGATCTTTAAGGGCTAGCATTTACCAACCATGTGCAGCTGCTGACTTCATTCCAAGCAATTCCTCCATCCCCCCCTGTGGAAAAATGCCCTGCTACACAGTAAAGGAGCAAGAAACAGAAAAACCCAACCAGAAATCAGAGTCACATCTGTATCCATATCTCTACTGCTTAAAATGTTATAGTTCTCAAACTGAAAAAAGCTGCTGAGCAAAGAAAATCAAAATTTTATTGATTTTAGAGCACATACAGTAGTACCAACTCCAGTCAAATGTTAATTTTCCAGGTTAAAATACACACAGAGAACACAGTAATAATATAACAGGTTACACTAAAGAAATAACAAAATACAACTTACACTTTTAGCGTAGAAAACCAACAAAATATGTCTTTAGGCCAGTGCTGAAGGCATTTTTTCCCACACAAACCAATAGAAACGAGAGCGTACATTTAAAATTTTACAAGTTACTGTTAATTTCATTGTCAGCCGACCAGAAGAAATGCTCCATCTTCATATTTTCTTCATATCCAGTCAGACAGCGTGAAAAAAGCTACCGCCACTGCAACTTTATAAACAAACCTGCCAACATCATCCTACAAGGAAGAGATCAAGCACCAAGTGGCTTCAACCTCATCATCAATGCACAGACGACTAACGAGCGGGACTTCAGAAGGACCAAGACCTGTGATCAAGTCCCTGACCATCATAACAGAGCTGAGAAATCTGAGAACATCAACTGAAGAACCCACAACACTTCCTTTAGGAATCATTTGCATAATTTATTCATTTGTTCTTTTCCGCAGACCAAGCAGATCCTTGAAGAACTCAGGAGGTCTGAAAGCTGTAAGCCCTCACCCATACTGGAGCTGAGCATGTGTCTAGATTCCAGTTCCTGGGGGTCCACAAGTCAGAGGACCTCACATGGAGCCACATGTCTTCCTATAGGAAGTACCACACCCCAGGACAAGTGGTCGAATAAACTATTCGCATTTGTTTCATAATTTAATGACTATTTGAACAAATCATGGCCAGCAAGGTGAATCAGGCACAACGCCCTGCTACGACGACTAAGGAAGGCCTATCCTGGACATTTGTATTTATTGAGCAGACGCTTTGATCCAAACAACATCCTAACTACAGGGGGCAGTCTCCCTGGAGAAACTTGGGGTTAAAGTTCTTGCTCTGGAACCCAGTGGTGATCTGCTGAAGGTAAGATTCGGCCCACCAGTCACTGGCTAATGGCTACTGACAAACTGCATCTCGATGTGGTACAGCAGTTGCTCTGCAAGGCCCACATTAATACAGAACACATCAGAGGTGACTGCAGAGGGTGAGGAATCATAAAGAACACTAATGAACCCAACCACAACTGCACTGGACCTGCAGGCTCATAAACAGCTTCTCTCCTGTAGCTGTCAACCTCCAGGACTCTTGAATACACACCCATTTTCAACAAACATGGGGTCCTTGGGTTACAACAGCCACAAAAGACAATGTTTCGTGTTTACAACGTTCACTTTCACTCAACTTACACCATTAGCCTCGCACTTACGAACTAAATGGGCGAACTTGTTTAGTTGCGTGGGGCAGAATATGAAGCAGTAATGCTGCGTATGAGTGGGGGAGTTATTCTTTTCCGATTTCTGTGGTTTAGTTGTGCTGTTATGGTTTTATAGGCTCAGTAAGTGACTTAGGCTAGGTTGTGTTTCGACGTACATCCAAATTTAGGTTACATCGCTGTTGAAGGAACGGATCTGTGTGGTAAATCGAGGACCTCCTTTAATGTAAAACTGCATTCCACACTGCAGTGACAAAGTTTATTCTAATGCGATCTAATCTAAACTTGTTTTTAAGCGTTAAAATGACAAGTTACGAAAAAAAGAACGAAAGATTTTGCTCTCTTGTGTAACATTTGAACGATTTAATCTGTTTGTGTATAACAAACCGGCAAAAACTGTCACCCATATTTCACACCTGACTGCTTTCTGAAAATAAAATCGATTTTTAGCCCTAGAAATAGATGCTGTGTTTCTCTGTAGTGCGATTCCAGTTGGGCCAAGTCGTTTCTCTTTTAGATGAAACAGAAGCAGTTAGGGCTGGGCGATTTGGCCTAAAATCAAAATCTCGATTAATTGAACATTTTGAACTCGATTACGATTGAACTCGATTACGATTAATGAACGATTATTTTATTTATTTATTTGTTTATTTGCCTTCATAGTTCACTGACAAGTTTTGTACAGTAAATATGCTTCACATATTACAAGTGGGAGATTTTCGATTGAAGGGGGCCTTACTTGATTTTTTAATAATTGCAGGAAACACACTAATCTACTATCTGTGATTTATTTATTGAACATCAGAGTTGAACTGAAATTAAAGCACACACGACCTAAAACGAACAGTCACTTTGTTCTTATAAAAGATGAATAAATAACTTGCACTTTTGGAAACAATATAAATATTTTCACTGTTTTTCTTATTTAAAATAGCGACTCCACATGCGGTCGTGTTTTTAAAGAGAAAGTAATTGAAATAATTGACCTGGAAATTTTTAACCGATTATAGGTTCTGATTGTCGATTTCGATTATTTTTCGATTACTTGCCCAGCCCTAGAAGCAGTATGGGAATCGACCGACACACGCAAGAAAAATATCAGATATCTGTGCTGGCCCAAGTCAGTCTTCATACTGAGCCTTAAAGACCAAAAAACTGGTACGTGTCCATGTCAGATGAAACTTTTCGGCCAAAAGTAAATTCCAAAATCCTGATTCAGCTCCAGCAGACAGAACGAGAACCGTAATCTGGTTCAGAATCAAGGCCGGATTATTACCAGTCGGTGTACCACAGTCTGTTACTTTATGATCAGCTGGTCTTCGTAAAAAGCCATCAGAGGAACATGCAGCCAACATCTGCTTCTGACTAGGACTTCTGGACTAATTCCCCCTCTTTCCTTTCAACCCCCTCCTCTCTCTCTGAGGAAAGGGAAGAACTTTATCTGTTTTTTCCAAGGGTTCTTCAGTCAACACCATCTGGTCCAGGCCAAGTGGGAGAGATGAAGGTGTTGGTTAAAGAGGGGGGGAGTTAAAGTAGGGGGTTGTAACTGGAGATGCAATGTGACTTTACCACAAGACCCCAAATTATCTCTGCAACCAGGACACAGGGAAGCCCCCCCCCCACTAAAAAGAGGCAGAAACAGAGCCATGATGTCACCCAGCATGAAGGACACTGTGAGAAGAGCCTGGCTGCAGAAATATGACCATAAACCTAAGTTCAGCTGCGAAAGCACACAAAGTATAGCTTAAAATAGAAGACTAGAATGGTCAAAACATCAAAAAATATGAATGCAAAAGAAAAATCGGTTCATGTGAGAGCATAGTGAACATATACGTGTCATTTATGACATCTTCACTACAAAAAACCTGGAGGATGCCACGTTTGAAAAATAACAATTCTGCTCCACAAGTGTGTTTAAAACAGAAGAGTGGAATTTAAGCGTGGAATTGATGCTCAGAAGCAGGGCAAAGTGCTATAAAGTATTAATTTTTGTAGTTTTGAGCGTTTCTCGGATGTAAACATTAAAGCTCAGGGACTCACCGAGCAGCGGGGCGGAGCGGCTCTCCCTCCCGGCTCCCCTTCGCCTCCTTCGGGCAGCAGAAGCACAAACCCCGGCCCTGGAAACACGGAATAAAAGTGCCTGGAGATCCGTGAAGGAAGTGCGAGGCCACGCAGAGCTCCGTGGAAAGTGAACACAATCGATAAATACCGATGAAAACGGCTAAAAACTACTTTTCGAGCGAGTGGAGAGCAGTTCCAGTCGTCCAGCCCGAGGAGTCCCGCATCAGACTCACACTAGACCGAGAACACGAACGAACACACACACATACACATTCTCTCTCTCTCTCTCTCTCTCTCTCTCTCTCTCTGTATCTCTCTCTCTCTCTCTCTGTGTCAACTTTATCTCTCTCTCTCTTTGTTTCTCTCTCAACTGAACTCAAAAAAGCTTGATTGGCATGAACGCGAGGTTCATTATTGTCAAAGCAAACAAAACGTAAAGATAATCAAATACATTAAAACAAGAACAATACAAAGAAAACAATAGGATACGTATCTATAAAATTACATTTAGTTACATTTATATATTATTAACTTATAGTTACTAGTTAAATACTGGTTACCCCTAATATTATGGTATAATAAAGTACATGTATCTCTCTTCATCTATCTCTCTGGGTCTCTCTCCTCTCTCTTTCTCTTTGACGGTTTGTATAGACAGGCTTGGTTTAGACCCCCATGTTAAACGCAGTCAGACTGATCTAACTTTGTTTGTGAGATTAAAAAAGTCTATTTTTTGGTTTTCCAGACACACACACACACAATCTGTTCATTGTGACATAAGTAAACGGTCAGGTGTACAAATAAAAAATAAATAAATAAATTGACACACGAGGTTTTACTGTAACAATATGTAAATGACCTCTTCTGATTGGCTGCCTGTTCTGATCGTTGTTGAAATGTAGGTCACCAGGGACAAAAGCACACAGGCTGCAAAAACGCACGCATTAATGAATGTCCCAGTCTAGCTAAATTCAATGCATAATCGTTATTACTACTTCTATCACTCAATGACACGCATTATTATAATGCGATTTGCTTGATGCGAGCAGGAGAGCAATGGAAATCATAAAATATAAAGATGAACATAAGGAAGTTTCTCAGTACTGGGTTTGGGAGATTTGAGAAAGAAGGGGATTCGAAACCCCTGAGGACAGTTAAATGCAATCTGCACATGGGACAGGAGTACTCCTACCCTAGAGTCTCCAAACTATGACATTTACAGTAAAAATCTGTGAAGTGAAAATAAATTTCATTGGATATTTAATTCTGGATAACAGTGGATTCCAAAAAGCCCTAATATGTTTCAACAGCCACAGTCTGAAGTTAAGTCTGAGTGCAGGGGCATCGGATTTTTATTTATTTTTTATATATGAGGGGGACTCGTGGGGGCGGGGTTTGTGTGGGGGCGGGGTTTCTGCCTGCGTGCAAATCTCGTCCTTTTACTGGGTGCGTGTTTGGTAAGCCCTGTTGAATCGCGAAAGAATCCACTGCACTTAATTGTTTAAAAAACACACACAACTGGAAATCCGCTCCGGATTTTCCTTCAACTCACCACATGCAAGTGAACGGAATCGTCAGTGCATAGATACAAGGTTCAACAGCGCTGGTGACCTAATTATATGGGTTAAATGTGGGGGGGTCCAAACGAATAGATATGAAATGTGAGGAGGACTGGTTGAAGGGCGACAACGCCCATGACAGAGTGGTACCAATGAGGTTCCTTTGACCAACCCACACTCGGCTCACTGGGTACTATGTTCCTGGTTGCCCACTGCTTCACTTGGTGAATGGGTTTACTGGGTTGGGTTAAACTGGTTAAATGGGTTAAATGCGGAGTTCACACTGTGTGCTGTGGTGTGTTCACATGTGACTAATGATCACATAACTACAACAGCCCAGAGAAAGTAATTCACTGGGCGGCTCTCCAACAGCGCCATCCACAGATGTGTGTGTGTGACTTTTTATCCTCCGGTGCTTCACACACTCTGATGCAGCTGTGGGCTGAGGGCTGGCCGGATGTGTGTGAGCGAGAGTGAAGTGGTTAACTGGCTCCAGATGTGGAGGCCTGGACCATCCCAGTGCAACTGAGGAGACACTGGAGAACTCCTGGCCTTGACTGTAAACAGACCCCCCTCCACCCATCCCACCCACCCAGTCTACCCCCTTCCCTCTGCCTTCACGTGGCTTTCTTTTGCACATAGAGCTGTTCACACACTCAGGACTGGTTCAGTCTCGCCTTTATCTCACACTAATTTATTTATTTGCAGTTTTGTTTCATGCCCTCGGGTTCTGCCCTTTCTCGCTAGGCCGCTTTAGCGAGGTACGCCAGAGTCTAACTTCACAGTTATGAATAATTCTCTAAATGTAAACAGAACTCTGTTCTCTTTTGTCCGAGGGCAACTGTGGCACATTAGTCCAGCCCGACTGCTCACAATGGGAC
Organism: Ladigesia roloffi; assembly: GCA_037577295.1. NCBI lineage: Eukaryota > Metazoa > Chordata > Actinopteri > Characiformes > Alestidae > Ladigesia > Ladigesia roloffi. Next base: position 2,408 of record JBBKCR010070242.1, on the reverse strand, counting down.
CCCAGGCACCAGCTTCCCCTGCCGAAGTGCCCTCGACTGGGTTGGCGGCTCCTCCCCCAGCCAAGGGCAACTGCTGTTTAAAGCTCCAGCGGAGATGGTTGTTCCTTCTCACTCCTGATCTAACCAAGATTTGCTGTCTTATTTCTGGCCTAAATTTCTTCTTGATCTTGATTTGAGAACATACTATATAATAGCAGATTTTGTAAGATTATTGAGATTGTTTTAAGATATTAGTCCTATTTCAATTAATCTTACCAAGTGTAAATATCTTACTGTACTGACAAATTCACTTGTTCCTAGTCTTAAGATTTTGTGAACTAGGAAAAATCTTTAAACAATCTTAGCATAGCTTCAAATACAACCTTAATATAGCTATAGCATAAAATGAGCTCTTATTTAGTATGTTATTCTCAAAGATCAAGAAGACTTTTAGGCTAGAAATAATGTATGACTTGGTATATCAGGAGGTTTTGCTGGTGTTTATGGACTACAGACTCTCAGCTACTCTTCTGACCAAACTTTCCTCTATAGACTTTTCCAACTCTAAATATCAGGAGGGATAAGTGTTTGCCAAATTCTGTACATTGACATTTTTACATGGGGTTTCCAACCTGTCCTTACTAATTAGGATGTTTTTGTAGAAAACTGATATATGTTAATGCCCTACAGTACAAGCTGTCCTGTACTGTACCTCAATTAATGTAAATGGGCGTGTCTAAACTGCAGTAGGTGGAATTAAGCAGATATATGTAAATGAGTTGGTGCTTGTGATGTCACAAGGGGCCATTTTGTGGCTGTCCAGAAGACCTTCATAGCTCGATAAAGACATGCAGGAGGAGTTCAGTGTGGAAGAACTTGACTGGTCCACACAGAGCCCTGACCTCAACCCCATCCAGCACCTTTGGGATGAACTGGAACGGAGATTGTGATCCAGACTTTCTCTTCCAACATCAGGGTCTGACCTCATAAATGCTTCAGAATGAATGGACACAAATTCCCACAGAAACCGTGGAAAGCCTTTCAAGAAGATTGGAAGCTGTTACAGCTACAAACTCCACATTTAAGTGTATAGATTTTCATGCAGTGTCATTAAAGTTCCGGTTGGTGGAACGGTCAGGCGTCCAGATATTTTTGTCCATATAGTGGCTGTACATATGAACGTTGGTATATAGTAGCGTTTCCATACATCACACATTAATGAAAAATAAATAAATACCATTTCCATGATGCAGGATTGTTACGAAGTCGACTCACCACAGGATGCGCTGCGATTCCACGGTCATTTGGTTGTAAACGATTCGGCTGCAATTACTGCGGTTTACTGACGAGTCATGTAATTCTCAAACATTCTTTCAGCAAACTTTATTCGACATGTACAGTCTCGAACACAGAACACAGAATCTAAAAGCTACTTTAGAAAATATCACCCGTGCTGTAAAGAACGACTCAGCTTGAGGTAGCACAGCTAAAACATACAGGATGTACAGCGGAGGTTCTGCTATAAGACAGATAATATTAACAGTAGAAATAAAAAGTAATATTCAGGGCGAAGAAAGTAACATCTCAACTAAATGTATAAAATTCTGTGGCTGAACAAACCATCACCTCGTGTTTAGGCTTAAGGTGGTCTGTTCTTATTTCGTTCATCTTTATTTTCTTTAGGTTTATCACATTTAAAAAGAAAACGTTTTTTTTCCCCTCACTTTACCACTGTATAATTTTTAAAGCCATAGAATGGAAACTGCTGCATTAACACTAATTTTCCAAACTCCCTCTAACCAGAAAAATGTGGATGGCCTTAAATATTTAAGCAGGCACTGAGAGAGATTTTACGCTCTCTCATCATAGCAAAATCAAACTTGATTATATTTGGACCACAGAACCATTTTAAGGAGCGATTTCTTTTTTTTTTTACACCTAATCTATGTGAAAATTTCTCAGCTGTTTATGACTAAGGTCCCAAGGTCAGGACATTTTGGGCTCCATTCCAGCTCGCAAAACATCAAGTTCAAAAACAAAAAGCCCAAAATACAGACGAGATGAGATAACAGGGACGAGTCTGGATGGAGTCGCCTGTAATAAAACATTAGGTCCCAATTCAGTGTGTTTAATCTTCCTCTTCATCGCTCAGTACCAGCTGCCGTCTGCGCTTCGCAGGAGCCGAGCGAGCGTCCTCGTCAGAGCCAGAGCCTCCTTCGGGTTCAGCGTTCATCCTGGAAGGAGAGTCCTCATCTGTAAAAACATTAATGAAACAGATATGTTGAACAACTCTTCACATTATACACACACACACACAAACACACACACAAACACACACACACACACACACAAACACACAAACACACACACAAACACACACACACACACACACAAACACACACACACACACACACACACACACACACACA
>JBBKCR010070232.1:0-10133 GCA_037577295.1 Ladigesia roloffi | reverse complement strand
GTTCCAGAGACTCTGATTCCCAGTCCAGTCCCTGAACCGGACCAGTTCCAGAGGAAGAGTTCTCCAGGCTTCCTGAACCAGTGAAGAACCAGGAGCAGATGTTCCACAGTGAAAACGATATGGCAGTTTTCTCTTTTGTGTGCAATACTAAAGTTAAAGTCAAACTCAAAGTCAGATTTATTGTAAACTTCTCCACATAGAATAGATATACATGGGAACTGAAGGTACGTTTCTCGCTGTTCCACAGAGATGCACAACACACATTACAACACCTAACACTGCTAACATTACCTAACAGAAGTTAAAGACATTATCTAATGTGATAACTGGACAGGAAAACATATATCTGGAATCTGGATATCTGGATAATGAGCAGATATCTCATTATAATTGAACGATCTGGTTCCCGTGCCGGGGAGTGTGACCTATTTACCTCGTTAAGGAACATGTTGGTTTTGTTTGGATGGGATATTACCGGCACTGCTTGTTTCAGCGATGTAAGTAAGAAATGGTTTGTATGAATTCTTAGTTACTGCTGGAGACCTTCTAAGGCTCCTGGTGGTTAGGGAGTCACCCCTGGGATCAGTAGGTTATGGGTTCGAATCCCAAGACGGCAAGTGGCAGTTGTGAGGTTTCCTTCAGTAAAGAACTGAAGAGAGTTCCTGACTGCCTGCTGCTTCACTTAGTGAATGGAATAAATTGATTAATTTGAAAATTTTAAAAGTGTTAAATGTGTTTAATACAGAGAATTTAATTCACTCTGTGTGGGTTTTTTATTTTGCTTACTATGTAAAGGTTTGTGGTTGGTGCTATATAAATATAACTTATGATGATGATGATGATGATGACGATTATTATTATCATTATTATCATTATCATTATTATAACTGTTATTATTATAATGACTACTGCTAATATTATTTTTATTTTTTTGTTTGTTTGTTTTGTTGTTGTTATTATTGTTGTTTACTTGTTTTTATTATTATTGTTTTATTTTTATAACTATTATTTGTATTATTTTTTATTATAATAATAATAATAATAATTATTATTATTATTATCATTGTTGTTGTTATTATTGTTGTTATTATTGTTACTACTATTAGTATTATTGTTACTATTGATTATTATTATTATTATTATTATTATTATTATTATTATTATTATTATTATTATTATTATTATTATTATTATTATTATTGCTGTGGCGTGTTCGTGTTTGACTGAATGGTCACTTTAGATGTTTCCCCAGAACACCGTTCAGACTGTTTTTGTGTATTCCAGGTGGAAAACTCAGGAGACCCATGGGAAAACTTCCAGAATTCCCAGCCCCTTTCCTACTGGGAGTGTGTGTACCTGCTCATGGTGACCATGTCCACGGTGGGCTACGGAGACGTGTGCGCCAAAACCACACTGGGCCGCCTGTTCATGGTCTTCTTCATCCTCGGCGGATTGGTAAACCCCCCACTGTTCTGTCCTTGCTCGCCCCATGTCCCCCACCATCGTATCCTTATCTACACCAGAGCTGGACACAGGCCCCGCCCCCACTGACTCTGACCCCGCCCCTCCACCACACCCCTCCTACTTTTGTGTGATTGTTGTTTCTGCTTTTGTGTGATTGTTGTTAAAAACTGTACATATGAGCTTCAGTGCACTGGCAGAGTGTTATGATGCTGTTCTGTACTTGTGCAAGTGGAACCATCAGCCTTTATTATTTATCTGTTTGTTAATTCAGAATCTTATCTGCGGTTTTTAGACCACACCCCCCAACCCACACCCCTCCTTACCCAAATTCCAACAAACTTTGCGGAGGGTTGAGGAGGCGCAGCATGATCGCGATGGTTGCGGTCCCACATGTCGGGTATGAGGTCATCACGGGCGTTATTTACATTCTCATTTTGGCAGTCAAGGCAAATCCGTGAAACCAATTCGAGACGGATGACAGGTTTTGCCGTCTGCAGTTCACACTTCACCTTTAGGGGTCAGAAGTGAGTCACGTTTGTTTACTTGAGCTCCAGCCATGCCTGTTTTTCCCTACTTGCTGGAAAATAAGAAAAGTAATTGACTAAGATGGCCATCTGTAGTTTGAATTAAAAATTCAACGTTGAATGTATCAGTTCAAATGTTTAATTCGTATTTTTTTATATGTAGGTACTTTTTGAAATTTTTTCTGCCTCAGCTAGAATGTATTTATTTTTTTGCTTGGGGCCGCACCGTGTCAGACGATGCTGTTTCCTCGAACTCGATCCAAAGTGTTTGTTGGACTAAACATGGCTCTTGAGGTTTCACTGCTCCGCTGTATCCCTGAGATCCCGACGGCCAATCAGCCGGCACCTTTCCCACCCAACGCCGCTGAGAAGCGATGACTGCTTTTTTCGCCCTTATCCCTTCATTCAAACACTAAAAGAAACACCCCACATATATCCCCCCAAACACCCCCGAACACATCCCAACACATCCTAACACCCCCTAACACCCCTCAAAACCTAACACCCCTCAAAGACCTTCTCAAACGCATCTTAACACCCCCTAACACTCCTCAAACACTTCCCAACATCTCCTAACACCACCCAACAACTCCTAACACCCCCCAACACCCCTCCTGCAATAACGTCTCAGTGTGATTCCTCTCGTCTCCACCTTCGGAGCTTTTCTTTCCGTTTTTTTTTCTCTTTTTTCTCCTCCTGGTAGTTTCTCATGGTGCTCCTCTGCGGGGCGCGAGGCCTCTGTGGATTCTGTTGTCTGTCTTTTTTAGACTCTTCCTCTGTCTCCTGTCCTCTCCTCAGGCCATGTTTGCCAGCTACGTCCCTGAAATCATAGAATTAATAGGAAACCGCAAGAAATATGGTGGTTCCTATAGTGCGGTAAATGGGAGGAAGTAAGTATTGGAGTCCCGCCTGCATGCCCCTCTCTCTCTCTGTCCCGTGCATGTAGGCCATGTTTGCTCGCTACGTGCCAGAAATCGCTGCTCTCATCCTAAATCGGAAGAAATACGGAGGGAGTTATAACTCGACCCGAGGCCGAAAGTAAGTCACAGTAACGAAAGGGGGGGTAAAGGAGCTTTGATCTGTTTGGTGTCGGCGGTCCGCAGGTTCGGTCCCCACCCTGTTTTTTTACTCCTTTAACTCTGTTAGTTTTATCTGACGCTACTTTTAGACGTCCACCACCATCACACACAGGTATAATATATTCAGTATTGTACTATTAAACAATATCCTGGTAAATTGATACTAAATTTGTGTCAGCAGCCGAACAGACACCACTAAAACTGAGACTGAATGCAGATTTGATCCCATTTCTTTTGTTTAATCTCCACAATCCGCCAAAGATCAGACAGTCTGACAGAAAATAGTCTTTTTACACCAACAAGGAGATTATAAAGCATATTATAAAGCAATTACGGTTGCAAGGTTATTAATCTGTTTGTTATTAAGATGAGATAGGCTCTTTAAAAAAGGTAACATTTAGGAATCTGTACTGAAGGTTTTAGCTTTTAGGAAAGAGTCACATCCAAAAATGAAACTTTGACTAATTTGACCTATATTGCAAGGAAATTTCAATGATTTTTAGGGCAATTATATTGTTAAAATGTTAAAAAGAGCACTTTAAAAGAAATTATTTTGCCAACGTTCTATATTAAAGCCCTCAGACACAGATGTAGAATGCAGCATTTCTCTCCAAACTGCTCTAAATAATAATTAAATTAGCATAATAATTCAGAAAATCTTTCCCATTAAAGACAATTGGTTAAGGCTGTAAGTAAATAGGCTAAGTTTGTCTTGTAGCCAGTGAGGCTCTCCGAGTTTCCATCAGTATTCTGTAATTAAAATAATTGCAAGGAGTTTTAATAGAAATATAATTTAAAAATCGTTTTACCGAATTGGGGTCCACGCCTGCGGACCACTGTGTTTCTGGTGTGATGCTCTGGTTTCGGAGGCAGAAGTTTAAGCTCCTCCCTCTGAAATCAGAAGCAACATCTCCTCTGTCTGATGGTCCTGAGGATCAAACAAACAAACAAACAAACAAACAAAAACAAACAAACAAACAAACAAACCGGCACAGCCATTCCACCGCTTACTGTGTCCTGTGTGAGCCGCCATCGCTTAAACGTTGCATTGGTTTCACGTTGAGCTTCTTGTGTTGACCTGTGGCTGTTAGTGCTGTTTATTATATATTTGTTTATATTTACTTATATTTGCATATTTTTAGTGATGTTCTGATACGCTGCTTATTTATTTGCCTTCCTATAAGAACGTAATCGGGTCTCTGATCACTGGTGCCCTCGGAATAGACGAACAAAGAAAGAAATCACTCTTAAAAGTTAGTTGTCATGATGATAGTATTGCAATATTTGTTCCACAATCTGCAAATATCGTATGTAAAATTACTTTTACTTAAAAAAAGGGAAATAATTTGTATAATTTTGTAAAATTTTTACTACACTCTTATAGTGACAAATAATAGTTTAGGACGTTTTCTTTATGACTTTATTTAGTAGTGAACCCAGTTTTTTTCTGAAGACTTTATTAAATGTTATGGTGCAAAAAAACAAAAACAAAATCCACACAAAGTAGCTAAAAGTAGCTAAAATTAAAACCTTCAAAAGTCGTGAATCATATCCCCTATATGAGTTCTTAGCATCTCCAAATGTAATTTTGACTTCTATTGGTCCGTTTAGCATAAGATGTTCTTGTTCTAATGTCATATCACATAAAAAAAATATGTTCTGTGGAAGTGATAATGAGTGGAGGGTGGTTTCAGATCATCACCTCTGTTTTGTTGCCATTTTGATTTCCTGGGATCTTCTAACAGTCCTGAGGACCAAAACTCCTCTGGACAAACAAAATCAGAGTAAAACCAGAATGAATCCTAGTTAGCGCACCATCCAAACTGGAAGAACAAAAAAGGAACTTCTAAAGCTAAATAATCAAAAACGGTCTTCCTTAAAAATGCAATATTAGTATGTTTTCATGTTTCTTTTTATTATTATTATCTGTTTATATGCAGCAAATTACACTCATTTCCTCTTTATCAGGGGCACCAGTGATTGTGGATTTGACTACAAACACCTTCCCCAATGTGACGCTGCTTTTTCTCAGCTCAACCCTTTTCTTCTGGAAGTTTTAATCAGTATTTTGTCATATAAGAGTTTTGTGCAATTTGAATACTTGTTTTTTGAATATTTATTGACCCTATGAGACTAAAGGGCAATACTTTCTACAAAACTTACTTTTTCTCAAATGATTTGTATTATAAACATAAAAATGGAAAATTTCGAGTTCATGCAGAGCAGTACGTTTTGCGCAGTGATGTGTGATCTAGGGAAGATTTCACATCTGTAAACTGGTTGATGTGGTTTTCTGTTGTTTTTGGGGAAAACAAGGTTAAGCAAGTATTCAAATTTGTCCTGTATAAATTTAAATCGGTTTGTAAATGAACTAGTTTGTTATCTGATAAATGGTTTAAATGATAATTTACCTTTTAAAAGGTCACAGAATATACTGAATCTCCAGTACCACAGTATCTTTAGTAGAGTCTAGGTGATGGGTGGCTTCTGGTGCTTTGCATGGAATAGAAACAGTTTTTTGTGAAAATGTAAGAACAATCCAATCCAATTTTATTTGTGTAGCACATTTTAACAACTTAAAGTGCTGAGAGATTCCAAAGTGATATACAATAACAAAAAACAAACAAAAAATTATTTCATGTCTTCAGGCAATAACAATTTTGACCACATTCCTCTAAAGTGAAAAATTCTGCAGTTTTATCTCAAAGATTCAAATATTCAAAGCGTTTATTGTCCTGTGGACAAAAGAAACTGCATTACTCTGTGCTATGAAATTCTTTTTTTGCTGTCCGCAAACAAATACTGAGTTAAAAGTTAATAAGTAAAAGTACGATAAAATTAAAGATTAAGATTAAAATATTAAAATATTAAAAAGAAAGATAAAAAAATAAAAGAATTAAATAAAGGATAAGTAAAGACTAAGTGTGTGCAGATGTGAAACAAATATTCTTTAAACTTTTTTATCTTTTATTGTTATTGTATTATTGTTATTATTATTTTTGCTGCTCTTAAATTTATACTGTCCACTTTCTGCCATACTGAGGAAATTTCCCACTTGTGGGACTAATAAAGGCTTATCTTATCTTAAATATCAGTTGTGTGATTACTCAACATATAAACTCCCTTAGTCAGGCGGGTTTTACCGATCGCCTCTTCAGAGTGAGTACCTCATTTTTCTGCCTGGAACTGGAGCAGCCCAGTGTTTCCATTATCAGACTGGAGGAGGATTTTATGAACCCAACTGATTAAGGAGTGTCTGGTTCTTAAAACATTGTGTGTTTCTCAGTGGAGGCTTGGAATATGAGCCTCTACTTTATGAATAACAGTAAATGTGCACAGCAACGTTTTTTGGAGCAAGACAGGTAAGACATTGGGACAAACAGGAACCAGGTTCTCGTGTTATTATTCTTTCCTCACGACTGTTCCTACATTTTATCTCCCAGGCACATTGTGGTGTGTGGCCACATCACTCTGGAAAGTGTGTCCAACTTCCTCAAAGACTTCCTTCACAAGGACAGGGATGATGTCAATGTAGAAATTGTTTTTCTCCATAAGTAAGTACACCCGTTAGCAACGGAGTGAAAGAAAACACATTAGAATTAGAATCTGAAGCTGCTAATGACTGACAGGGATAAAGAGAAAATAAATTAGAGTACAAAGTCTAAATAAATCTAACAAGAAATGCTTTAAAAATGTACTAAATAAAACTGTTAAAGTACTAAATACACTATACTACATACTGAAAATGCTGTACTCAGTGAGAGAGGTGATGTAGGGTAACGCAATAATTACTTTGCCTGGTAATTAGTTACTTTTTTAATGATGTAACTCAGTTACTAACACAGTTACTATTTGTGAGAAGTAACTAGTAACTAATTACTTTTTTAAAGGTTCTTGCCCAACACTGGATATGTCTGGTAATTGTCCACAATGTCCCCTCATACTCATGCTTGTTGATTATGTTTGGGCGGCGGTTAGCAATGCAATCAGACAATTGAACGGACTGAAGCTCCACCCCAAACATAAACAACCAGCACGAGTACGAGTGTGTGTGGTGGACGAGGCCAGGACAACACTGTCATAACCAGAGTGGTTTGTAAGTAGCCAATCAGAGAGCATTATTTATTCCGCCTTGCTGCTGATTGGCTGCTGCCCTGTGACGCTGCAGTCCATAATTTCCCCCGTAGAGCCTCTCGAGTATTCTCCCATTTTTAGTTCTGTTATTCTTAAAGCCTGTATGTTTATTACTGTAAATTAAATGAGTTTATTACTGCATATACCTGCTGATACCAAAGAAACTGCACTGCATGAGTTACAGTCCAGTCGATTCAGGGGCAACATCGGGGTTTACATTCTAGCACTGCGGAAATTCAGTGTAAAATTTACAGTACAGATATGGGTTCACCTTTACATTTACTTTGTGGTTAATGAGTTTAAAATGAAATTAATATGTTTTGTGAGCATATTTAGGGGCATATTTAGGGTTTACACTATAAAAACAAGCATATTTAGGCTTTTATTTTACCACATCAAAACTGCATTTTTTCACTAAACTATTGGAATGTAACCTGCAATAAACAGGGGTTTTCTGTTTATTTATATAGATTTACATTTATATATAATCTATTTACATGTCTATTTTATATTACTTTTGCATTAATGTTGCAAAGTATTTAAATATATAATGGAGTAAAAATAAAAAACAATAATTTTCCAGTTACTTCAGGAGTCAGAAGACACATTTTCTCACAAATATTGCTCATCATAATGAGGCCGTCAGTTAGATCTTTGATTAAATTGCTGTAATAAATCATGGCTGCTTTGTGCTCCCTCCTGTAGTGACTGTTTGTTTTCTGTGGCAGTATTTCCCCTAATCTTGAGCTGGAAGCCTTATTCAAGCGCCACTTCACTCAGGTGGAATTCTACCAGGGATCCGTCCTGAATCCCCACGACCTCGCCAGAGTCAAGGTGGGGCCTCTCTGATTCAAGATTCAAAGATTTAAAGCATTTATTGTCATGTGTACAAAATAAATTGCATGTCCTTGTGCAATGAAATTCTTTCTTTGCTGTCCACAAACAAATGCCAAGTAAATAAGTAAAAGTAAGATACAATCAAGGATTAAACACTTACATTAAAATATATAAATATTAAAAAGGAAGATTTTAAGAAAAATAAATAAATAGAATAAAGGATAAGTAAATACTAAGTGTGTGCAGATGTGAAACAAATATCAAATGATTACAATGAAGACATTCCTCTAAGGGAGCTGAAACTTATGAAGTAGATGGATGTGCAAAGGAGCTTATTAATGGACAGTCTGTCTGAAGACTGTTTATCAGGCAGTACATTCTGATTGTGGCCATATGGCAGAAATTTAGACATTTCTGTTAATTGGATTTTTTTTTCACCCTTTAGAATTTAGACATTTTGTATAACTTTATCTTTAACCAGTTCTTGCATGTCAGTTTCATGTAACAACAACAAATTCCTCCATAGTGTTGTTTGTTTTGTTTAAACCTTCTAAAAACAGACATACAGCAACAAGAAAGACGACAGAACTATACAATTTTAGTTCAGAAATCTGTATAAATGTATCATATAAAATAGACACTTTAATCGCATAATGGTGTTTTATGTTCTAGAATATATGTTCTAGATTCATTGAGAGTTAATTATGATTCTGTGCTGAAAGAAAGGTATTAAATGTTTTGTGGTGTTTTAGAATGAATTGTTTAACAAATGTACACAGTTGTCTGATTCTCAGTTTTGGGGCGGCACATTTTTACAAAGGACTGAACAGCTGAAGCTCCTGCAGCTGCTGTTGAGAAGTTTCTGCTGATTTTGCAGTTGATTGTGTTTTAGGAAAATGTCAGTTTGTGCAAGAATTGTGAAAAAGTTAAATTGTGAAAACGACACACTAAAGGCACAACGTCCCTCGTTTATCTGTTATTACAGATTGAATCTGCAGACGCCTGTTTGATTCTGGCCAATAAATATTGTGCAGACCCGGATGCAGAGGATGCTTCAAATATAATGAGGTATAACAAGACACGTGTTTTTAAAACCAGGGGTTTGATTTATAAGCTGTTATGGGTGTTGCTCACACATTTATACTATTTCGACTAATATTTTAAATATTCCTACAGGGTGATATCAATCAAGAACTACCATCCAAAGATCCGGATCATCACACAGATGCTGCAGTATCACAATAAGGTGAGAAGATAAGCAAAACTTTACAGAAGAGTTTGAGTAACTTTAAATATGTTAAATTTGTTCAATGGGTTAAATGAATTAAATGAGTTAAATGTATTAAATTCATTAAATGGTTTAAATGACTTAAATTAGTTAAATTAGTTAAATTAGTTAAATGTGTTAAATTAGTTAAATGGGTAAAATGAGTTAAATTCATTAAATGTGTTAAATGTGTTAAATGAGTTAAATGTGTTAAATTAGTTAAATATGATAAATGTATTAAATGCAGAAGAAGTCTCTGGTTCTGTTCGTCCTGTTCGCTGTGTTACGTATGACAGAATGGTCCCTTTACACTTGACTGAGTGAGGTTTGGTTCCCAGGCTCACCTGTTGAACATCCCGAGCTGGAACTGGAAGGAGGGCGATGATGCGATCTGCCTGGCGGAGCTGAAGCTGGGCTTCATCGCTCAGAGCTGCCTGGCCCAGGGCCTGTCCACCATGCTGGCCAACCTCTTCTCCATGAGGTCCTTCATCAAGGTAACAGTCCCTGTGTGAGATAAGACAATATAGGATAAGATAATCCTTTATTATTCCCACAAGTGTGAAATTTGCTTAGTAATGGCAGAAAGTGGACCGAACAGAGTTAAGAGCAGCAAGAACAAAAATACCACAGAATAGAATTAAATAACAAAATAGAACAAAGTACTATGTCACAATATAATATACGTAAAAATTGACAAATATACAGTCTAAAATGTACATATGAAATGGAATGTGTATGACTGTATGTGTATATACAGTGGGGCAAAATAGTATTTAGTCAGCCACCGATTGTGCAAGTTCTCCCACTTAAAATGATGGCAGAGGTCAG
>JBBKCR010070222.1:0-10134 GCA_037577295.1 Ladigesia roloffi | reverse complement strand
TGTTTCATTAAACCAATCCTTTACTAACGAGTGCGTCATCCCCTTTTTCCCCATATTTGCGGAGCGATCCGTAACACTTAGTGTAAGCAGGCTTCAGTTAGGTCTAGACACTCCTCTCACTTTAGAGCTATATGGCAAGTAGGGTTCAAAAATGTAACTTTTTTTAAAGCTGCAGTATAATTTCACTCAGTTCTAGATATCCCTGACTGTAGAATCCTATGTAGAATGTTAATATGAACAGTTTTTTATGGCAAATACTCTTGGCAATACTACTACTACTACTAAATAATAATAATAATAATAATAATAATAATAACAATAATAATAATAATTATTAGTAGTATACTTTTAAATAAAACAGAAAATAAACTATATTTTCATATTGTATGTAGTGCATACAGTACAAAAGAAAACATTTTCTGAAAGTGGAGGCCATTTGTTGTAGGAAGGAGCTGATATTGTTTTAATAAATTTAATATGTTTAAAGTCTTTAATGTGGTTTGAGGCGGCAGTGCCTCACTGTGCATGAAGTGCTCCACTCTGTGTGTGTGTGTGTGTGTGTGTGTCACTGTGATCCGCCGGGGGCTTTATCTCATGTGGCCGTGCTGGCGGAACCCTGACAGAGAACCGAACTGACGACTTCATCGAGCGCCACATGACAGCAGCCGGGCTGTAACTGATGAAGCGGTGAATCGTTCCTGACAGAGACTCGCGTCCCTCCTTAAAGTGATAGTTTGGCAAATTTACACATTTACACCCCCCCACTTTAACCCTAATGTGTCTGAATATTTCTTCACTTTCAGCTCTGGAGGTGTGAAGATAATCAAGCTAACAAGCAATGGAAAATAATATCCAATGATTAACTTCATCACACACCTGCCTCAAAATCGGAGTTTTGGCATGATAAGGTGTTTAAAATGTAAACAGGGTCAGAACTTTTAACAGAGGATGTGAATGGAACCAGACTTCTGCTTCTAAAATCCCCCTCACAGAAATTCATTCATTACCAATGTGCCACCTGATGCCTGAGATGTTGATCTTGCAGTTTTGAGAAGCTTTTGTCTTAAGCAATATTTTTTTTTTATCATAACGTTTTCTGATTCTGATTTTAAAACAAACACATTCATGGTTCAGGCAAAAGTGACGCACGCACCAGGTCGCTTGATGTCACGGGTCATCGGAGGTAACTCACGCAGAGGGAATATAAACAGGAAATCAGGTGGCATCTAGCACCCAGACATTTGGGCTTCACCTCACGCCAGAGACGTTAGCTTTAGCATCCTCTCGCGGTACCGTGAGTATTTCAACTCCCCTCTCAAACCCTATCTACACTCTCTGTGTGCGTGCGAGAATGAGGATTCCTTGGTGGGAATCTCAGAGTAAAGCGTTCTCAGAGTAAAGCATGTGGTTCACCAGCCCTCTCGTCTGTACCCATGACTGGGCTCATCCGCCACGCTACATTGGTAGCTAACCTCTCAGTCCCTGCATTCCCGTCGATTCCTCTGACAAAAATTGTTCCCAGAGAAAGTGATTCAGTTCAGATTCACTATTTTACCATCAACAACATCCATATAAACAGTCAGAGGCATGTGGAGCTTCACTCAGAGTTGATAGTAAAACAAAAACAGCTGGATTTCTGAAGACATCTGGTTTCATTCATCTATACTGTAATGAAATCTAGGTCAAACCAAACTCTGAATGTTCGTATTTTTATTGAAAAATGAACAAACGTCAAATCTCTAAGAGACGGCTTTATGTAGACTCTAATGTCGTATGACTCACTGTTATTCACAGTGTTGTGCATGATCCCGTTCAGTGAATGGTTTTCATTGAACAGGTTCCTATTTTTTGTGAACGCTGAACTGAAGGAGTCAGTTTACAAATTATTAAAGTAACTGTAAGTGATGCTCACTCTCATGCAACTGAACACAGTTTATGTTCTATGCTCGCTGACTACAGTGATGGGAAGTTTGACTCATTCAGGCACAGCTCCCAAAAAAGAGCTGGTTCTTTCTGTACCCAAACTGCTCTTAGTTTATTATTATCTGTAGCCTCATATTTTAGCCTAATTGGGCAAATGTGAATGCTTTGTATGTTGATAAAATATTGGGGAGCATCTCACTCGATGCAAGTCTTTTGACTCACTACACAAAAATCGGCTCTTAGTAGCAGACTAGCACAGGAACAGGTCTGTGATTGTTCAGTTGTATGACAAATAGTAGGGGAAGATTGAAGGTGATTTGGACAGAAAGATATTGCATTGAAAATATTCAAACAAAACAAAAAATTTAAGTGAACTACTTAATTGTTATTTGAATGAACTGTATTTTGAACTAGTTCTTTATCAGTGTAAACTGGCACAACATATGTTATTAATAACCTAATGAGAAGATTCACTCAAACCACACTGACAGGTATGTCTCTAGAGGGTAAATGCCAATGCGCCAAGATATGCAAGAACACCAAAGGGCTGAAGATACATCAAGCCATAACCAGGTGTGGAGAAAGGCAACTCTGTCACAGCACAGGGTGGCAACACTACATTAGATGCAGGAGATCCCCAGGCAGGAAGCATCCCATAGTACTGGAGATCTCTTGAAGTTCTTGAAGTGGCACTGTCTGGGACAGTGGAGCAGAAAACTGAGATGTGACCAGCTGCACAGGCTGAGTAAGATGGAGCAGGCACAGAAGCAGAGGAGGTTGAGGTCAGAGAGCCTGGAGGACCTGGAAGAAAGTGGAGGTGATGAGGAAGGCAAGGAGAGCATCAGCCCTTGGACCATGCAGCTTACCCTACAAAGTCTACAAGAAATATTCACTTTTGCGGGACATACTATGGATGCTCCTCCAGAAAATCTGGGCAAAGAGCAACATACCAGCATCCTGGAAGATGGCAAAGGAATGATATTCTGAAATAAGCCAGTCGCATACTATTATGGGACTAAATTACTAGGGCCCCAAGTACGGTGAAGGCCCCTGAGGTTGTAGGTATTTGTGAACCTTGTGGTCACAGGGACCCATTGCCACTGCTTATGCATAGGGGCCAAAAGTTGGTGCTACACCCCAGGGTAGGCAACCCCCATTAAGAGGATTTATGGATGACTTTACTTAACAACAACACCACATGTGCAGGCAAGGTGGATCCTGAAGACCCTTGTGGCCCTGGCATCATGGGGTGGAGAATTTGTTTTTACAAATAACTGAAGTGGTGGTTTGATGTCCCTCCTAGCTTTACACCAGTTTGGCTCTATATTCAATCAGGCCAGCTCCAGCTCCACTTTTATCCTTGGGAGAGGAGTTTAAGGTGGCTAATTGCAGGGTGGCAATGATCATTAAACAATCTGATTATTAAACTAAGTAATTATTAAAATTAGAAATGAATGTGTCAGCAATTGCCAGGGTTGCAACAAAAACATGTCATAAGTTGGCAGCAGACATTGGAGTCAGGCAGGCTGAAATCTCCCTGGATTTGAGGGACATCATTGGCATTGTTTGCACTGGTCGGCAGTGAATAAGTACCTCACGTTTCATCCAGTGGGGGACAGCAAGTGAACAGAAGAGGAAATAAATGGTTCAGGCTGAAGTGTGTCACGAAGTGGAAGATACATGGAAGGTGAAGGCTGAACTAGCATCACAGGAAGCACGGACCAAATGGAAACTCCCAAAAAGGAACACTGCAGGCTGGAGCCATTCTGTATGAGCTTCCTCTTGAGGTCTGTGTGTGACACACACCTGTCACCAGCCTGTCAGGTGGGGCCTGAAGGAAGACCCAGCCTGAAAACTGTGCGGGACGAAAGGCACATCTTCCCATATCCAGGCTTGGTGTCAAACACTCTGTTCCCAGAGGAGATATTGTTGGTGGACCACCTTGAGGCTGGATATAGTATTTTATTCAGAGAACAAAGAAGGCTGAGATGAGGCCCATGAGAGGAAGTGTCTAAAATACCAAGACCACATCATGGAGTGTAGCGAGAAAGGGTGTCAAGCATGGAGAAAGAGCCTCTTATTAGCTTTTGGCTCAATTAAGTTTGGGCACTGCAAAGCATATGTCATCACTGTATGATGACATATGCTTTGGTCAAAGGCCACAGACATTTTAAATTGCATCTGCATGTGTGGCATCCCCATATGTATTAAGCAAGACTAAAGCAAATTAGCAGAGTTAAACCCTATAGCAGTTTACCCAAAGCCTCAATTAATTTCTAGATATCAGTCATACAATATCAGAATCTAAATAAGCAAATACATTAGTGATTATAGAGCACATCCACATGACTTAAAGAAAGTGTTTGAGTCAGTTATAACATTGATAGCCAGTGTACATAAACTTCCATCACTTTTTAGATATGTTATTACACACTTTTGTCCATTTTTATAGATAGCAATATGAACCGTGTGTAAGTGATGAGGCTCTGAATTGCTTCTGACAGCGATCTGTGGACTGGGGCCTCACAAATCTTGTTCCTTCCAAAAAAGTGTGGGATGAAAAAAAGAAGACAAAGGTGAAGACAGAAGAGACGAAGGCATGAGATTTGTGAGGTTAATGGATGGAATCAGAACGAGATAGAGCCAAAGGTGTAGACACAGGGGCTGAGGAGCGATGAGCATGTTGGCCTCATTGTAAGAGTCTGTCAGCCCAGCACCGCGTACACACAGTGTAAATTGAATTATGGTAATGTGGCCTACTTCAGGCTCAGCCCTGCTCTTTCAATCCATCATATCAAAAGCCATTGACTTAAAGTGACTTTAAATGCAATAATCTCCCCACACAGCAGGCTGCGTCAATCACTTCATGATGAAGCGGGCGACCAAGGATCAAAAGCAGCGACTCTCCTACGCAGCTAGAATTCAGACTCAGATCTTTTGTAAATCCACCTGCAGACCAACAAGACGGAAACATCAGGAATGAGCATCTGTCCATGGAAAACCATCTAGTCTGATATGCTAATATAATCAAGGCTCAAAACTCACATGAAAACACGCCTTAACACTCACTCAGCTGGACAGCCACCTGAATGAACACCTGAATGAATGAATACCTGAATGAATGAATACCTGAACAAACATCCAAACACCCACTTGTACACCCACCTGAACCTGAGCTGAATAACTCATCTGGATACTCACCTAAACAAACAATTAACGGATACCTGAAAAAACACTCATCTGAACACTCATTTGAAGACTTACCTGATCAAACACCTGAACATTAACCTGAATATTCACTTGAACACTCACCTGAACTTGAACTGGAAAACTCACCTAGACATTCACCTGAATGTAAACTGAAAAACTTACCAGGACACTCAGTTGCACAAACACCTGGACACTCATGTGAATGAACACCTGAACACTGATTGACAACTCACCTGGAAATTCACCTGAATGTGAACTGGAAAACACACTTGGACACTTTCTTGACCCGAAAAATCAATTAAGCCTGATCTGGAAAACCCTACCGTGTAAGCTGATCAGTTTTTCTGGACATTATGAACATACAAATGGACCTCAACCAGGAGCCTAATTTGACATGCTGATCATATTGTCTTGAATTACTAAACAAAACCGAATGATCATCTGAACCTGAACTGGAAAACGTACCTGAACATGCTCATTAGTGTTCCCAACTTTCACCTGCACATGCTGTTCAGATTTTCCTAGACCTAAACTGGAAAAATCCTTTAGGGCTAAAGGGGCACCAACAACATTATTGATTGGGGGGCTGAAAGGGGGTTTGCTAAACATTTTTGTTGACACCAACCTGGAAACTGCCCTTAAAATGAATCGAAATTCATTTTGAATGAATCTCACCTGAATGTGAACTTAAAAACTCATCTGAACTGAACCTGCAAAAACACTCAGATCAAACATCACCTTCATCGTTCAGGCTAACTCAGATTTAGAGGTGATTTTAATTTATTCGGAGGCTGTTTGAGGCTCTTTGTGATTCGTTTTTCCGTTCTGCATGAAAAATGTCTGGAATTCGTCCTTGGAAGGAGCTGTTGTGTCTTTTCCTGTTACTCTGATATGCTAATACAATCAGGGTTCACGGCTTAAGAGCAGCAGCAATTTGTAGCTTTGATTGTAATGAAATTAAAACGTCTCGCTGCTCCATCTGATTTAAACACCATATGGGACACAATGTGTGAATTATGATGACAATTTCGTCAGTGAACTGGATGAGAAGAGCTTGGAAGAAATCAAGCGCCTGCATGCGTAGATTAAACAGTGAAGTTATGGATGTCAGTGAGGTTCTTATGTGAATTCGTGGTGGGAGAACATGCTCAATTAATCAATAATTGGGAAGTGTGGAACAGTCGCTTAAGATTCAGATGGAGATCCCTGGAGGGAGGAGAACAGACAGACTGCCGCTCTGCATCAACAGCCTGCAGATGAAGCGCTGATGAAATGAAGCTGTCGTGGAGATGTTAACATCAGTCCATTAACGTCAGATCATTTACATTAGCCTCATGAACGCTACTAACGATTCACAAATACTGTCGTTTTCCTTTAAGTGACTCTGCTTCCTCGACAGTCAACAAAAACAAGCTAATTTTATCACATTGTCAGAAAACTCAGAGAAACACTTATGGACTTTTTTATTATCAGAAGAAAAAGAACACAGCCTGGTCATGTGGATTTTACACACCACAGTTGACAGGCATGTGAATAATGAACTTTACACTCACCTGGACACATAAATGAATAACTTAACACTCCTGGCTTCACATGGACTTACACATTTAAATACTTAAAATCATTTGGACAGACACTTGGACACATTTGGACACATACCTTGACTCTCACCGGCAAACACCTTAACACTCATTTGGACATGCCACTGAATACACTCCTTAACACTGAATACAACACTCACTTGCAACACCTAACTAACATACCTGTTACTCAAAATCATCTTAACAGGCACCCAAACAAAGATTTTAATTCATCTCGACATAGCTTTAATCAGAGGTGGAGCCATACATAGTGAGCATCTGGGGCTTAGCCTAGAGTGGGGTCTGGGGGTCCTCCCCCATAAAATTTTGGATTCCTTAGATGTAATTTCCTGCATTCTAGTCCACTTTAGGGTAGACATGGCAAAGTTCATTGAACATGGATTTGTATGCAAAGCAAGCTGAAAAGTGGGCGAACGCAGCGCTGCACCTGGGCTTTATCCAGGTGCCTTATAAATCAGGGCCCCTGCACAGTGCTGCGTGATGTAAAATTCGCTTGAGAAGCTTCTCGCGTGCAGTGCAGTGCAGTGGCACTTGGCAGCTTGTCAGGTAGCGCTCCTCCAACAGGGTAGCTTTATCACACGTTATGAAATCATTTTAAACATGTTATCTAAAACATGAATTAAGTTTGAATGAAGTAAAGAATATTTCCAACATATTTTTTATATCTTCTTGGATTTTCAAGACGTGCCGTCTGGGTCGCGTTTTAACATAAGGTAGCCTAACATTTTTATTAGGTAATATAACTCTGTGAAATTAAGTGAAAAGGGAGATAATTACATTTGTAAAACAGATTTCTTACATTTAAACAACGGTGGTTATATGTTTTGTATGAGGAGAGGAATAATCATAGCAGCAACTCTTTGCAGTCTAACCTAGCTAGCATAGCATAGTGCATGCAGTGCTGTACAGTTCAGCCAAGATGTGATTTGCATCAAATGTCAAAGTGCGCTGAACTGATGTGTTTATATCACTGACCTGAAACGTCTGACAGGTAACTAGCAGCTGCTTCTGATGTATCACTGGTGGTTCGTTTTTTTTAAGAAATGTCTTATGTCCATGGGAATGTTTGAGGCTACTTGAAGACAGAGACGAGTTCTGACAGACGAGTAGAAAGTAGATGTTAACGTTAGTGTTTAGAATATTGAGTTGGTGGAATTCTGTTTTTGTAGATTCAGTCCGTTGAAATATCAGCATTTTAGGAGTGAGGGAAATGAGTTTTTTTGCCCGTTAATGAGTTTTAATGTATTTCATAGGCAGCACATATTGTCAGGGTTGTCATATTTTTTAAAAGCTTAAAAAGATTCTGGGCTTTTGAAGTGAGATTCTGGACTTCAGTCCCCAAAGCCACCCCCAAGCTCCGCCCCTGGCTTTAATACTCATCTATACATGCACCTGAATACTCACCTTAACACCTGCCTGTATACTTGGAAACTTTGTATTTGCCTGGACCTAAAAATCACCAGAGCCTAAAAACAGTAAATACCTAAAAGTACACCTAAACGCAACTAAAAATGATCTGAAAGCTCACATTCACACATACTGAATCACCCACATGAAAACACCTCATCAGGCTCTAGGGTTATTAGCTCATAATTAAAGAAACTATCATGGATGTGAAGAGTGCCATCACTATAAAACACACACACACACACACCCACAGACAAAGGCACACGGTCTGTCTATTTGTTTGTTTGTTTGTTACAGGAGATCAAGTTATTTGGTTCAGCAAACAGACACAGCGGTCTGACTAGGATGCACGGAAATCAGGAAGCCCAGCACAGGCCAGCGATAAGAATATCGATAACAACACATTTATATTCCTCCTGGTGTCTGGGCATGAAATAACCAACAACAGAACATGAGGATGCATAAACAACCCTGAATAAACAAACGACAACGAATAGACATTGACTTCACTTCAGCGCATATGAACAAAAATAAACAGATTCCACTTACTATTTCAAAACATGTGGAACTAACATCGGATCCTTAAACATTCATAGTGGATTTTACTTATTAACAGTAGATAATACACAGTGGATACTGAATCTTTCACAGTATGAATAATTCAGTAGTATATACTGGATTATTCATAGCAAATGCATTAACATTATTCATTTTTATTAATTAATAAAGTATAAGTTTGTATGGAGGATCTGAAGGCTTTCTATCTAGTGTCATTCATTAGCGCAAAAGTCTGTAAACTGGAGGAGAGATTTGTCTTCAAATCTTCAAAAATACTTCATCATGTCAATATGTAAGAACATCTTATATCAAACTCGCCATGGTTACCATGGTGGCCACGGCCACTGTGATTAAACATAACACACTCAACTGTGTCTCATTAAAGCTAACGAATGAACGTTCAACAATCATTATCCCCTCGTTATCCTCTCATTATCCCTTCGGCCACTGCGGACAAATTACTCTTCCACACACAGATCTTGAGTCGCCCTTAAACTCAGGATGAGTCTTGCAGTTAAAATCAAAACCCAGACAAACCTGAAATATAACCTGATGTAACCTGTCCCAGACAGTGGCGACGAAAATAAAAAAATAAACATGTATAAAAAATATTAGGAATATTTGTACAATCCAGTCACCTACGAATAAATCATTCCAGCAGAACAAAACACATCCAACTTAAGGCCTGAACCAGTGAAGATACAGGTGCAGATGATTCCAGATGATCAGGCGGTGATCAGTATACTGGTGGTGCTGAATGCTGAGTGGTTGGAACTCCTTTATCTAGGCTCAATTTATACTTAGGCACTGTGCCAGTAAAACATATGTTCCCATTTCTTTAAATTACCCTACTCAGTATACAAAAGGTAAGACTATTTTTGCACAAACAATGTGATTCAAAGCAAAACAGAAAGAAAGTGGTTCTTTTGCACAGCTCTGTATATCCAACCCAGGTTGAAGTTCGCTGCACAAATAAGGCCGAAGGGATGTCAATCCTTCTGGATGCATTTTGTTCCTTGCAAAGTGGACAACGACATTTAAGCAGAGTCGGATTGTTAGAGATGTATTTAAAGAAACTTCAGTCTGCATAATGCAAAAATGGATGAAAATCAAAAGGCTTGTGAGGAAAAACCCATCGTCCTTTTTTTCCCTGTTCTATATAGACCGTCGCTTCACTGCCTCTGTTTAGTGTGAAAGTAATGAGGTCCACATGAAAGGCAACACACACCTTTAGAGATAAATAAATAAATAAACAAACAATCAAATAAGTGATATGAGACTAAACACATTGATTTACAGGGAGAGGGCAAATGCACAACCCAACTTAGCAAAGGAGAAAAACAACTAAACAGGAGGAGACACTGGAACAGGGCAGTTTTTACTGTGGAGAAAAACACATTAATCATACTCACTCACACACACACACACACACACA